>KZ985891.1:3962-28601 GCA_000687305.2 Phytophthora rubi | reverse complement strand
GACGCCGGAGAAGACTCCAAACGGGACAAGACTTCTTCTTAGCCAACAGGCATTAGAACGTCTACCAACAGAGAAGTCACCGAAAGTGACTAGTCTCGCACAACCACCGGGCTGGACACCAGAACCGGCGTTGCTAGCCAGACTCAGGATCAATAGGATCAATCAGACAGCTAGTCGTCAACTAAACTGACCAAATAGATTCGTCTCTCTCTCTCTCTCTCTCTCTCTCTCTCTCTCTCTCTCTCTCTCTCTCTCTCTCTCTGACCTCTTCGTTGGATAAAACCTGACGTATTTGATACTCCTCACATTATTGATCTGCCCGTGTGACATACAATAGATGCAGTACCGTAATCTAGGTGTTAAGTGTCCGCCGGTGTTAAGTGTCACCCCATCGAATTAACCAATCACATTCGAGGATTAGCGTCGTCACGTCAAGATTTGCTGTGCTTTGTTAAGTGTCACCCTGTTGTAGAGTCCGGGACATCGAGCCAGTCAGGAACACACCAACACCAACCAAGTCCACCAGAAGCATGAGGGGGAGAGTGGCGAGGACTGGAGGAGGCCTGAAGCCAAACCAGCACTAGCTAGTGTCGGAAACGTTAGCCATGAAATCAGCCGTGCTAGCATTTTACGACACACACCGGATGCCTGTTGTGGTCGACACGTTTTGGCCCGGCATCAACCCTAAAAGCACTGCTTACAAGTCTAAGGTCCGCGTAATTCGTCGCTGGAAGCAACAACGTGCGCACATCGAGAGCATGGCGGCCAAGACACGAACCGCGCAACAAAAAAAAGCTCGCCAAAAAGGAGCAGCAAAGACGCTCTCCGACGACGCTGAGATGGACATTCTCGACTGGATTATTGCGCTTCGCTCCCATGGTGTCCCCGTGTCCTCTAAAATGCTGGAATTAGAGGCGCTGTCTATTGCCGAACTGTACGGCGTGCCTAAGTCCGCTTTTGCAGCATCTCCTACATGGATGGCTGCGTTTCTTGCGAGATACAGCCTTTCGCTCCGCGCGAAAACTCGGCAGGGGCAAGCTTCGGCCGCTGATTCGATTGAAGTCGCTAAAGATTTTACAGCAACGGTCCGCAGACGCATCGTCGATGAAGGCATCACGAAGATATATAACGCCGACCAAACAGCCATATTTTTCGAGTATGTGCCCAAGCACACTGTTGACGAGCGTGGTGCGAGGACCGTGTGGGTAAAATGTGGAGGAAAAAGTAAAGAGCGGTTAACTGCGATGCTGCTAGCAGACAACACCGGGCAGAAGTACGATCCGTGGGTTGTTTTCAAAATCCGCCCATCTACAGTTGCCACCACTCGCGATGAAAACACTCGTTTGAGGCATGGCTTCAGCCGAGGTATGTGGCAGGATATGGAGGCCCTAGAAAAGGAGACACATACAGCCATTTTTGCGAACGGCAAAGGCTGGTGGAATTCAGATTTGTCGCTTCAGTTTCTGCAACATTTTTTCGGACACCGCAGTCACACGGATGACCCAGTCATGCTGATCTGGGATGACTTCAGCGCTCATTGGACTGCTGATATTATTGCGTTCGCGGCTGAAAAAAAACGTTGTACTTCAACGTGTACCCCCAGGGTACACCCATTGCTGTCAACCAGCGGATATATCCTGGAACAAGCCGCTAAAGGATCGCATGCGACTATTTTGGACTGCGTATTTGAAGGCAGAGTGCTCGAAAGTGCTGGCGTGCAGCGGTGAAAAGGAACCGAAGCTCACACCACCCGATCGAAAACGCGTGCTGCGTTGGCTGCACGCTGCGTGGAGCGGGCTCAGCACTACTACTGTGAAAGGTGGGTTCAAGCACATTGACCTTCTCTTTGATGGCCGCGATAACACGCCGAGCAGGCCGGTGGAGTCGACCGAGGTAGAGGACGGACTGGTCGATGCGTTGCAGGCTCTGTCGTGGCTTGATGCTGAAGTAGGCAACGTCTGCTGGGACGACGACATTGTAGACCGACACATTTACCAGGAGGAAGCGTAGACAGCTAACACAAATACACCCTCAAGGCGCCAAGCTAATGGCGTCCCGTTTCTTGTAGTGTACGTTGAACTTATCCTGATCTTAAGATTTGTATGCGCGAGGGGGGTGACACTTGACACCTAGATTACGGTATAGTCATAGATAGCACGGGAATATCTCTGCAAGGTACCTTTCAATCAGTTCCGGGTATCTACTCTGCAGCATAGATAATTCCTGCGGGCTGTGATCGAACGAGCAAACTCAGCTTTATGGTATACCGTACCTCACAGAAAGAATGGTTAACAGATAGAATGCCAAATCAAGATTTTCGAGCATTTGGTTTCGTTTGACTGCTGTTTCTTAACACGAAGATAGCAAAATCGAACCGCTGGTTAACATCAGATTTGAAGCGGTTCGACTTCGCCTAGGTGCCCAAAACATCGCCACAATAGCCTTCAGCGAAGCTTCTCAATTATAATAAGCCAAGATCATCGACAAAAACTAGTTTAGACCATTCGACCTTCCTCATGAAGAAGTTTCTGCTGCAGGATGCGCCGAACGCAGGGTGGGTGAAACGCAAGAGGAGCGTACAAAGCAGAATAGCATCAACACGCTCATTCGCCTTCATGCGTTTTCAGAACTGTCGAGAAAGTCCAGAACCAACATCGACGTCGCGGCGGCAGAAGCAAGGATTCAATAGCAGCAAATTCGTAAACTTTGTGGTGGCATTATAGATTCTACAATTGAGGCTGCTTTTGGCCAACTTGACGTCCGGGTCACGAGCAATCACTACAGCAACATGACCTGGAAGGACCGATCCGTAGTCATCTCTTACTAGAGCATTTTCTAGCTTTTGAAATGTGCGAGCTAAATATTAACACGAAGAATGCATATTTGCCATGCCTTCTGATGGTAACAAGAGTGCCAAACGCGCAACACCCAAAGTAATCTTTCTGTGAGGTACGGTAATGCCCTAGCTCATTACGCAATTTCCCAGCACCTAACTCAGCATCTTGGCTGCCTCCAGTTCCAAGACTCAAGGATCGTACTTAAGCGCACCCTCCGCGCCAACTACTTTCGGTGCAATTCGTAGTTCGACCTACCGGCTTCCAAGAGGCCGTACTACTCAAGGGCGTGGTCCGATGTCTTCTGCTTCAGCTGCAAGAGCTCATGGCGGCAGTTTTGATGTTTGAGCTGCTCGTCGAGCGTTTTGCAGCTTCAAGAGCGCGAAGCTGCTCGTATCAGCCGCAATTCACGCCTTTCACGAGCTCGTCGAAGTGTTAGTCGAATTGACGAGCTCATGCAAGGCGTGAATTGCGGCTGGCAACAGAAGCCCCTCCCGTACCAGAGGATGAGAGCGACAGAAGCGAAGATGATTTGTTGACAGCTAAGTGCAGAGTACTAGACCCCGCCATGTAGTGGTTTGACTGATCCCAAAAGCCGCCATTCAGATTCTAAGCAGATACTAGTTTGTATAGTATAAGTATATCCAGCTAGTATGCTGGTGTAGATCAATACCAAAACGAGCGGATCTCACAATGCAGCACTGAAACTGATTTGTTACACAATATATTTCTATACTGGGTTGTATACGAGCAGCAAGTCGTTATCTACCAGCAAGATCAGTATCTGGTTTTAAGCACTAAGGACTCGGGACAGCAGTAGAGAACGGCCTGGATTATCTGCGCTTGGTTGTTGTCGTTGTCGTTGTGGTGTACGAGGCTGCTGCGTAGAGCGCCCAGCCACGGCTGCAGGAACTGTTAAGTGCAGATGTAGATTGTAGGTAGTTGCCGTCAGTTTTGGAAGTGATGGCAATGAAAGCCTGCTTCCTTCACATCCCTCGGCTTATCATTATTTTGCAGCCGCGATTCGATGTATCGCTTAGTTGGTTTGGGTGCGCGTCTGGACCTGCGAGGTCCCTCTTGAGTATTCGAGGTCGGACGGTCATCTAATGTCACGGCGGTGCCATTTTCACGTGGAGGTGCCGTTGGAGTCTCTTGTTCGTCATGGGCATCTCCGGTGTGCCCAATTCTGCTGAGTTCGTGCTCTAATTCGTTTTGACTGTGCTGCAGCAGGTCTCGGTTTGAGGACTGGGTGGGTTCACTAGACCTCTTCGTTGGATAAACCCTGACGTATTTGATACTCCTCACATTATTGATCTGCCCGTGTGACATATAATAGATGCAGTATAGTCATAGATAGCACGGGAATATCTCTGCAAGGTACCTTGCAATCAGTTCCGGGTATCTACTCTGCAGCATAGATAATTCCTGCGGGCTGTGATCGTACGAGTAAACTCATCTTTATGGTATATTGCCCTAGCTCATTACGCAATTTCTCAGCACCCAACTCAGCATCTTGGCTGCCTCCAGTTCCGAGACCCAAGGATCGTACTTAAGCGCACCCTCCGCGCCAACTACTTTCGGTGCAATTCGTAGTTCGATCTACCGGCTTCCAAGAGGTCGTACTACTCAAGGGCGTGGTCCGACGTCTGGTTCAGCTGCAAGAGCTCCTGGCGGCAGTTTTGATGGTCGAGCTGCTCGTCGAGCGTTTTGCAGCTTCAAGAGCGCGAAGCTGCTCGTATCAGCCGCAATTCACGCCTTTCACGCCTTTCACGAGCTCGTCGAAGTGTTAGTCGAATTGACAAGCTCATGCAAGGCGTGAATTGCGGCTGGCAACAGAAGCCCCTCCCGTACCAGAGGATGAGAGCGACAGAAGCGAGGATGATTTGTTGACTCAGTTAAGTGCAGAGTACTAGACCCCGCCATTTAGTGGTTTGGCTGATCCCAAAATCCGCCATTCAGATTCTAAGCAGATACTAGTCTGTATAGTATAAGTATATCCAGCTAGTATGCTAGTGTAGATCAATACCAAAACGAGCGGATCTCACAATGCAGCACTGAAACTGATTTGTTACACAATATATTTCTATGCTGGGTTGTATACGAGCAGCAAGTCGTTATATACCAGCAAGATCAGTATCTGGTTTTAAGCACTACTCTGTATACTCGGATGTGGCACACCCGATGCTGCATCTTGCGCACTGTCGCTGTAAACTATTGCGTCCGGTTCTGCCTGTTGTCCGTTGGTAGGATTGTAAGTACGGATATCAATCCCTTGTTGCGTAGGCTCCGATTCGTGAATATCGATGCCGATTCTAACAGTACCAGCAATTTCAGCATCTACACCATGCTCCTGTAAATCTGACAAGTGGGTGTTGGAAGTATCCGTTGAAGCATCTGCACTGCTAGTATCAAGCTCGTTCAGTGAACTTGTTTCATCCGCTTCGTTGCTGACAAGAACTGCACGATGACGAGGGTGGACGAATTGTCTGCCGTCATTACCCACGCCTGGCATATGCACACCAGCGAGCACGCACGCCGCCACAAGGCGACAGCAAGCTCCATATTTTGCAAAGTACAAACACGGGCAAACTTTGCTGCGGACATCGATGACCCAGCCGCAAACCGGCATGCCCTCTACTTGTTTCCGCCTGGCATTCGCGGATTTAACCCCCCCGCTCTCAAGCGTTTTTTCGAGCTATTTCACACCCTGTCCGTCCCTTAACATGTTGTTAAATACACCATGTTAAAGCCAGACTAATATAGGAGTTTGTATTGCCTGCAATAAGTACGATGATTTTTTATGTGCTGCGGGAAGTTGGCCTGATCGGCCATGATCGCTTTCACATCACGCGCAGTGTTCTGTACCAGCCACGACGTCAAATACCGGAGTGGTTACGGCGACCTTATCTCTGATTATCTCTGATGATGGTGAAGGAGGGGGTGAAAGCGGCAATGTTTGTTGGGCTAAATCCATGCTCGTTGTCTGATGTGCGTGCGTGGATCATGCTATCGTGTGGCCGTGGTCATGCTTTGTTTCATCATTCCCGACTCAGGGCTATGTCGGCGCTCTCAGACATGCAAGTGGTTAGCGTGGGCGATACTTTTCTTGTCGGCAGTCGGCGCTTTGGTGATTTGAGAGCCATGACACCCGTCCTCCCCTTATTAAGTTTTAGGTTTATGTGGAATCGGAATTTCCGGGGTATCAATTTACACATGTACTTAGGGTTGCTTTTAGGCTTTAAGGTTGCTGTATGCCGTGTCGACTGATCGAAGTTAAGGTCGCGGTAACGCCATTCGTCAAATACACCGGCGCTTGGTCAGCGGATAAAACATGGTGTATATACTGCGACTTGTTTTGGCCCTTTTATCTGGAACGAACATGGGGTGAACGAACTCGCCCAACTATGCATAGCAATGAATTGAACTGAATTAGAAATCATGTGGCACGCAATGCGCGGGCCCTCACACGCTATTCACTCTCTCTTCTCCATCAGGCGCCGTCGTAGCCGGCGCCGCCTCCTCATACGCCGGCACCTCCACCGCAGGCACCGTCTCCTCCTGCACCGCCGGTGCCGTCTCCTCCACTGCCGGTGCATCCCCCACCGCAGGCGCCGACTCCTCCTGCACCGCCGGTGCCGTCTCCTCCTCCACCGGCGCCTCCTCCACCGCCTCCAGCTCCTCCGGCTCCGAATCATCGTTCGTTTCAGCGTCCTCGCGGCGGCGGCGCTTCTTGCCGAGACCTCGAATCTGAATGTCCCGGCCTATGCGAGGACGCGGGCGCTCTTCACCGTTCTTCCATTTGACGTGCCATATCTGATGGCACGTCATGTTGTTGTTCACATAGTGGCCAGGTCTAACGCGGTCACATAGGTATACACTGCATCAAGCACACAGCACGTTAGTTATGAGGTTAGCAGCAACTATACCTGCTAGAACGCACCGCTTGTTGCCGTTGCTGCAGGCTTCATAAAAGAATCTGGTGGCACTGCGTTGCCCAACCTTCGTCTTCCGGATAGAACAGACCTTGCACTGATGCTGCGGCCGCTTCCGAAAGCCCTCGCGAACTTGGACCCACTCAGGGAATTCAGAGAGCTTGTGCGCGGCAGCAATCGGTGTAGCATGGCGGGTTGGCGTTGCTGGTCCGGGTGACAGGATCTGTTCAAGCAAACAGCGTGTGAGCATTTATACAACATATACACCATGCAAATATACAAACATGTTGTATATACATCTTCAACGAAGTCGGCACCCGTAGTCTGCAGAAGCTGAGCCTGGAGCACCTCCAGAAATGCGGCGTGATCGGCCGGTGGTTTTCCTTGCTGCTTGTGCGCCTCGCGATAGACAATATAGGCGTTTACCATTGCCATATCAACCAGACCCAAGAATATGGTCTTGTAATACTTTCTTAAGCGCACAGAAAGCTGCAGCGAATAGCGCTGCAGGCGTAGTTGTTCGTGGATGTCCACCCCGCCCATCCAGCGATGGTAGTCGCGCATCGCGGACGTGCAGGGTATGGTGACTCTGCGTCCACCCGGAACATGGCGTCCTATATCAAAATGGAACGTCATGGTATGTTAGCGACCACAGGTTCATAATAGAAAACAGTAGAACTTACCGCACGTCTCGACTGCTGTGCTAGCGCCAGTCGAGAGCAGGTACACAGGTAGGCGGTCCCACCACTGCATGTCTTGCAGTAGTGGACAGCATTTTGCCACTGCAATAGTTGTCGTGCCACGCGGAACGTCCGCTGGGCGCGATGCTTCCTTGGCGATCAATGCTGGTGGAAAGCCCTTTTTGTTCGTCTGAATTGTACCCACGAGGTACACATTGCGTGCTAGCAGCTGCAGTACAAGCTGCACTGACGTGTAGAAGCGAACGGTGGCCACAGCATGGTACGTTCCGTCTTGCTGAGGCGGGAGGACCTTCTGGAGGTTCCTCATCACTGCGGCAGGCCCAGAGTTCGGGTCAGCCGAAAACTGCGTCGGCGAGACTCCACCCAGCTCGTCCGAGTGCTGGTCTGTCCCGCAAAAGATCTCAATTCTACATGGTGTATATACAGCATGATTCCAACAGCACCATACGTTAATATACAACATGTAGAACTTAGCCAAAAAAATGAAAGCGGACTCCACCATGGAGTCCGCTTTCAACGTACCGAAGTCAATATGCCGTTTCCGCGCAGCAGGTCATGAACAGCTTCGTTCCCCACTTGTGGGGTTTGTCTTTCATGAACTGGCGCGTAATATTGTGGCGGCTTCTTGACGGAATCATGGCTTCATCAAACGACAGAACTGGGGGCACCATATAACCGCTCACGAAAGTCTCTTGCAGCGTATCCACTACCGATCTTACTTTCCACGCACGATCGGTCTCCGCGCGTTCATCCGTATTGTTCGTAAAGTGAAGATTCTGCATGATGCGGTCAAAACGTGCCTTGCGCACAAAATTTCCGAAGGTGCCTTTTGGCACTGCACCATCCGAGGTCGTCGCCCAGTGATCAGCAAATCGTCTCTTGTGAGGGCACAGCATTCTAGCGACCAACAAGCCAATACAGTGCAAAATGTCCTCTGGTTGAATCTTCTTGTGGCTCTTAGTCTCTCTCAGCAACACCTCCTCTCTTGTTAATCCTTCTCCTCGAGCCTGCTGTGCCGCAAACATTTTGTCCACCCGCCCGTTCAAATTTTGGCTGTAGTAGCGGTTCCTCTCCATAGCAATACGCCGCCATAGTCGTGGAGGCATGAAGTAGAAAAACAGGCGCAATGGTGAATCTGCCAACTCGAGCACGGCTGGAGTCGGTCCGTACTCTCCAGCATACAGGCCAGGATAAGGTTCTGTCCGATCCGGAAGGGTTGAACGATCTAGGGATATAATACAACATGTTTCGTCAGTACATGTAGTATATACCACATCAATAAATGTCAAACGTACCGAAGTTCCATCCGTCTGCGCGTAATTTTTTCAACGCCTCGTGATCCAGTGCAAGAGCTTCCATCTCCTCCGTTGTCAGCGTTTCCCAGTTCGCCGTAGTCTTAGACCAATCACGCGAAAGCTTCGCTTTAGCTGCTGCGAGTCGCTCTCGCTCCAGCTGGCGCTTGGCGTGCCTCTTCTGGCGTGCTAGTAGCACCTCTCCATCCAAACCTCCATCGCTCCCTTCTGAGAGATCTTCTTCTTCCGCTCCTTCCACTTGCAGCTCTAGCCATGGCTGCCCGACGTCACCTTCGTCAACAGTACCAGTGCCAGTACCAGCGACCACTTCCATCTCCGTGTACCAGTCTTCAGAGTCCACATCACCTTCGACGTCCGAATTGAGTGGTTCGCCGTCTGTTGGCTGGGAACTCGGGGCTACGTCATTTGCGACGTAGGTATCCGCCACCTCTACCGCACACGAATCCATGCTGAGCGACCTGCACAACATCAAACATAATATGTGTTAATATACTACCAGTCCCAGATCATACATGTTGTATATACACCATGGTTAAAATGCATACCTGGCCGCTTGTCGTGAAGAATATGGTGTAGATACGACGTCTATCGACGAGTCATCTGCTGCTACTTCGTTGCTGTAACATCACATAATATACAACGTCAACGCTATCAGAACATGTGGTATATACATCATGAGCTCTGGTACATACCCTCGTGGCGCCAATGGAGCAGAAGCTGATGATGCAACACTGGCACTCTCGTCGTCAGCATCTGCATCATTCTCGGGGTCGACGACATGAGGGCTCGTCTTCTTCTGCTTCTTCTTCCCCTTGGGCGCCGACCTCGAAGTCACCTTCCGCTTGCCCGCAGCAGTTGATGTCCCACCCCTGCTCGTAATCACTGCGCCATCTCCATCCTTCTCCTGGAGCTGCGAAAGCGCAGCACGACGGTCCTCGCTCCCTCGCTGCTCCTCCGCAGCTACCCGCGCCCGCTCTGCCTACTTCTTCGACGCACGCGCAGCAGCAGCGGTCGTGGCCCGCGCGACCGCTCTCGCTTCCTTCAACCTCTTCTCCTCCCTTTGAATCTCGGCTGCTTGACGCTTGCTCATCTTCTTCTTGCCTGGCGCTCCTTTCTTCTTCGCAGCTTCTTCAGCTAAACGACTCGCTCTAAGCTTCTTCGCATAGCTAAGTAGCATGCCTCCTTTCCACGGGGTGGGAGTGGAGGGGCTGCACGCGCGCGAGGCGTAGCAGGAGTCGCGGCAACGGCTGGAGTCACGGCAACGGTCGGCGTCTCAGTCCTTGGTGCTTGCTCCGCAGGCCCGAAGTCAGCATCAACATCCCGCGTACCGTCCAGGTATGCGCGGTGGTCCGCGGACAGGCGCTGCCGCTCCTCCAAGCTCCTACCAGCCAGTCTGCTGAGGAAGGCGTCGTGTTCAATACGAGTCTCGCGTTGCGCCGCCATCTCGAGCTCTTTCTTGTTCTTGTCTTTTTGAGAATGACTCGGGGGGCGGCCTCGCAGCCACCAAATCCAGCTGTCTGGTCGCACATCAGTGAATCCTTTCTCGGTCTGTTTTTGCAAATTTCTGTTCATGCTCTGCATTTTTTCAGCCTAACCGGGTGCATTTCACCGTTTTTAACAAGTTGTATAATACAACATGTTATGAAACGGGCCAAACCGCGCATGTTGTAATATACAACGGTTGAGAGCGGGGGGGGGGGGGTTAATGGATTGTTTCATCGATTTCTTCTCCACCGCCGTGAGCTGCAACTCCCGATGTATCACAGTGTACAAATCGGCATGCACCGACTCAATGATAGGCAGGCGCTCCACGGAAATGCAACCTCGGCGACATAAAAGACGATACAGCAGCATCAGTCTGTCAGATGCTGATGGGAAATTGCAAAATGCCACGTCTCGATGGAGAAAGGCAAGCCGAGCGCTATCGAGACTTTTAATCAATTCGTCCGGAGTGTGGTCACCACCAGGGCACTCTAGCTTCAACCGCCGATGGTACTGCTCGGTGGGGGGGTTGTTAGTAGCAGCATAGCCCCGTGGAGTGTGAAAGCCTGCCATTTAGCAAAACGACGAGTCTCAATCGACTGTTTAGTGACGTGGTCTGTAAGTTTTCGCACTGCAGTCCCCTGAGCAAATACTCTCCATTTTGCCAACACCCGCTCTTTTACTGCTTCAAAGTCAGCTCGCAGTGCATAGTGCATATCGTAGAGATTTTCAAAGACAGCTTCAGTGTCTTCGAAGGAGACCCGATACTTTGTTGTATATTTCCACACATTTTTCGTAACATGGAACCAGCACATGAGAACGGTAGTGTGGGGTAGCTCTGTCACTGAGGCGTTAAACTGGGCTTTGTCCGCGTCCATCATGACGTACTCGGGCGCAAACGGGACCCCACCAATATCCAAACATATTCGCTTAATGTAGCGAATACACCAGACAATATCGAGTTTTCGCTTTCGTGAAGTACAAAAGAATACGAAAGGCACGAAATGGCAGCTTTGGTCGGAATAGCCGAATGCAAAGACGGAGTAGCCATGGATGACCATGCTATGTGTGCTGTCCAAGTGTAGAATTGTTGTGCAGTCGTTGCGATTCTGTACAGTGATGTAATCGCGGATTTGCCGCATACACGTCATACCAACGCGAAACGGAAATGCTTCGGATCCATCTCCTAAGCGCGATACACTTCTTGTGCTTCCGGGGCTTGCATCTGGTTGCGTGTCACAAAGGATCATCTTTTCCATGTCAGATAGTGTCGCAACATCTTGTTGCTCGTAAAGGTGCCCATCGCAGATCTCAATCATGGGGGCCATTGCATTTTTTGGATTCTTCCGCCTCCAATTTTTAACGAAGTCCACGACTTGCTGGTCCAGCGGGGTGGGCCCACCCATGTCCCCACCATGCACCATGCTACAGATAACTGCAAACAAACGCACAGCTGTCGTTTTAACTTCCGATCTGAGCTGCTCCACTATAAACGCCTTCATTTCAGTGGTCAACTTTCGCTCCCTAGGGCTGGCAGACCCGTCAATGTCCACCAAATGAGTGCCGTGCTGGAAGACCTCGCACACATCGGACGATATGCAAATCTTGAACTTATATCTGCACGGACATTTCTCCACATCATCTGCGTCTGACTCATCGCCTTGAGTACGGCGAGGATGACAACGCCGCGAGCTGCACTTGGTAAGCTGAACTCGCATGAGGTGCACAGAAGTAGCAAGAGCGTAATTTTTGTTGAATAAATGGTCGATTGTGCAGTTAGTTGGATCACTCTTGGTAATGCTGCGCTTGGGTAGTGTCTCGCGGAAGGGGTCAAGCGCTGTGGAGGCGGTCGGCGTCGTCCATATCTTCATCCATCTTGGCCTGCTCTGGAATTCCACCTCGTCTGCACTGTCAGAATCCGAAGAAAAAAGAGCATCCTGGGCGCTGGCATGGGCGTCTTCACTGCTCTCCATGGCAAGTTGCGAACTGCTAGCTATAGCGCTTGCTCAAGCGTGGGTGCACAATTTTTGACGGTGGCTTCTCTGTTCTTATCGGTGGTTTTCATTATATTTTGGGGGGGGGTGCTTCCTATTTATGTAGTGGGGATGCCAACACCAACTTTGAGTGCTGCTACACTTTTTTTGGTTACACTATACACTGAATTACGGTGTGATATCTCTCCACTCGAAAAATATTCGGCAAACCTACCGCCCATGTTTTTTTTGCCCATGTTCAATCCTGTTTTTGAGACGTATTTGACCATGTTTGTAATTTATGATTTTCTTACAGTTTTATTTTGCAAGATCTTGAAGCCACTCATTTTGCCACGCGTCGAAAGCCATCCAGCTCGGATCGCCTTTGCCAGAACCCCCGACGCGCGCCCACGCAAGCCCCGCTGCTTCGCCAGAAGCGGCACTACTACTCGCTTGCCCCCGCCTCGTAGTTGCTGCTGCTGTACACGTACGTGGAGACACGTTTGCACAAGATTGACATGTATTGCAATATGTATGACCATGTATTGAACGTGTTTGTTTCGTGTTTTGCTATGCGTCTAGAGGAAGGCGAGAAAACCGATGGCGCGCACCAAGAAAACAGCACCCATCATGCTTGCCATGAAGAAAAAAGCTGAAGAGGAGGCCGCGATGGCTGCGAGTGCTATCAAGAATGAGGATGAAGACGACTTAATGAGAACGTCCAGCGGTATGTCGGGGAGTGGTAGCGACCCAGATAGTGCTGGAATTGCCCCTGCACAGGAAATAGCAGCCCAGAGTGACCAGCAGGTCTCTTCAAATGATCATGATGCTGAAGCAAATGGTGTTGATGAAAACGAATCTGATTCCGACAACAGCGACGGTTTGTGGAGTGAGAGTTGCGACGAAAGTACCGAGAGTACATCTACGTCGGGGAGTACTTCAACATCGCGCAAGCGAGCGTTTTTAGACTGTGATGAAGAGCTTTTTTTCGTGGCTGTACTCAAGCAATACTTTAACAACTGGAGAAAGTTTGAGAAATATGTCAACGAGTACATGCGAGATAACTTGGTTGTACTGGCAGTTGCTGAGACGCTGAATACCCGTCTGAGGAATCTTCAGATTGGAAAGATGAGAAGACACGTTGATAAACCAGCGTCTGAACTACCTCTTGTTCGTGAAAAACTGATTCCATTCAAGAGGGTGTACATATGCACACACGGATGGAAACAGCGCATTCGCTCTAAAGGACAGAGGCCATGCCAGGATGTCAATGGAACAGGGTGTAACATGCGATTTGTGGCGCAACTGAAGCAGCGGAAGAATGGCAGGTGGTGCGTTGAAGTTCAACTCGCGTTTTATGGGCATAATCATCCTGTTGCGAAACCGATCTACGATTCGTACCCTTCTGTTCGTCGGTTGCCGGCTGATTCCCCCATCATGAGCGACTTAGGATTGATGATTGCAAGCGGGAGCAAGCCCAGTCGCGTGTACGATTATATTCGCGAAAAGACTCCCCACCGCGTCGAGATATAAGATGTGTACAACTTGATAGTCAAGATCAAGAAGTCGGGTATGTATGGAGAGTGGTAATGCTCTATAGGTTGTACGACTAACATCTTTCCCGCTTTTGTTTTGACAGGGGGTCCTTTAAGCGATGAAGATCAGGTTACCGAGATTCTGGTGAACTTCAATATGGCTGCGGATGGTAACGTAGCTTCAGTGGATTAGAACAGTCAAGGACAGACGGCTGTAGTATCGATCAGTACGCAACACATGCGGAACCTGTACGCGCGATTCCCCGAGCTGCTGTTGGTCGACTCCACCCATAAGACCAACATGTAGGTTCCATGTTTCTCCATGTTTTGTCTTGAGTTCGCATGTTTAACCATGTTTTCACACGTTTGGTCATGTTTATATGCGTTTTGTGTGTAAAACCACGGATCAGGTACAACTACCAGCTTTGCACACTCATGACTATGGATCAGTTTGGCAATGGCCAAGCGGTCTAGCACTCAGTGATCGGGCGCAATGCAGACTGGCACATGGTGAAACTCATTGAACACTTCCAGTCAGTGAATGCATGGCGAGGGACAACAGTTATCATGGTGGACAAGGATCTCAACGAGATAGACGTCTTGAAGCGAATGTTTCCAGACTCCCGCATTTTGTTGTGCCATTTTCATGTGATTAAGTGGCTTCGAGGGGCGATTCGCAACGACAAACGCTATGGCACCAACCCAATCAATGTCCTGAAGCAGATGGATTTCTGTGTTGCGAATATGGTGTACTCAAAAGCAACATGCGGACGAATTCAAAAGTTTGGCTTGTCGTGGTGAACGTGATGCTTTGTGGAACTATTTCGACACAAATTGGATGGGCTGCACGGAGATGTGGGTGACATTACACCGAATGAACCTTCCCCACTTCCGGAACAATACCAACAACCGCCTCGAGAACTTATTTGGCAAGTTGAAGGCTGACCTTGACAGTTCAATGTCGATGAAAGATTGGTTGGAAACCGTCATCAGGTACCAACGACGTCGCAAATACGAGTACGTGACTCGTGTGATAAAGCCAAGGACGTCCCGAAACATCACTTTTGACGAGGAGATAAATCAAATGCTGGGAATGACGAGTGAGTGGGTTGCAGATATGTTCTTGCCGGAGTACAAATTTGCTGTCGACCCTGTCACGATTGGGAGCTATGATGTGGAAGACGAAGAGCTGTTTGTAGCATTGCGGCGCGACGGTCGATGCCATCGTGTCGACAAGTTCAACTGGACATGCACATGTGAATTCTATACAACGATGCAGCTGCCGTGCCGGCACGCCATGATGTATCGCAAGCATGTTGCCGGCATGCTCACGATCCCGTACGCGTTGGTCCCTGAGCGGTACAACATGTTTTCTATGATTCTACATGGTTGCTCATTTTTTAATCCATGTTTTCTAGAGCTGACCATATCTTGCCATGTTTTGTCTATGTTTGGCTATGTATGGCTACGTTTCAACCATGTTTTGACCATGCTTAGATGGCTGCGAGCGGGTCATTTGGACGAAGACCTGCTTGAAGTCGACATTCCAATCCGCATCAGTACTGGGACTGATGATCGCAAGTCGAAAAAGCGAATGACGGAACGCGACAAGTACAAAAGTGTGCAGAACGTTTTCAATCGTATCACGTCGGAGATGACAGAACTTCCTGAGGCCAAGTTCCAAGCTGCCCTTGATGGGTTAGATATCTGGTGGGGCAATTTGAGGCAAGGAGATATTGAACTGCCTGGGCCCGACAAAGACAGCAAGCAAATAACAGCGTCGGACGAGGGGCTAACGCCAACACAAGTCACAGCTCATGTGCAGACGGATGGGCTAGAAGAAAAGGACGATAAGGTACACATGCAAAGAGAAAAAGAAGCGAGGAGGCGGTCAGAAAAAGATGCGCGCTAGTGATCAGTCTGCGAAGAATGCTGCAAATATGGAGACAACATTTGAGAAAACCTCATACCAAAGAATACTAATGAACCTAAGTACGAATCGTGATATAAGCACACCATTCAATAGAAGCACGTCTCCTCTTTCTTTTGAGCCCCCGTACGGCTTCTAGAACCAAAAATTGACTGAGCTACACGTTGGCGGAAAAAATATCCCCCGTCCCAGACCGAAAATCGGATATTTTTTATTGGCTGTTTAGATGTAAATTTGTGCGGCGGAGCCAATGGCGGCCTCCGTTTGATCCAATTCAGAGCGGAACATGTTTAAAATTTCGGATTCGTTATCAAATTCACAATAGTGACTACTGGTCCATTAGTAGCAATTTGTTTGTCACAGGTCCTCACTAAATCAAAATGTTATCAGTGTCCGTGTACCTCGTTGGACGTGCTGCTGCTTCCTTAAGCGGTCTTAGCTCATCCATTTGTTCAGTAGGGAGACGTCTTCTGTAAAACGATTCATTGTTGCCGCACTAGTCTTCAGCATTGATGCTGTCCGGTTCATCGCTGTCCTTTTGCGCCTTCTTGCTGACGTATTCTGCATTCTCGTCGCCGGTGCTCGGCGGAGCCTTGCGCTCGCTGAATGTCTGATTCAGTAGGCCTGCTACATGTGGTGACGCCTCAGACCGACGCGCTAAGGGAAGGGTCGCAAGTGGATGATAGCTCTGCGGCAGAGGGTGTAACCGAGGCCGGCAACGAAAGCGAGAGCTGCTCTGCCATCGGAGGACTGGTAGGTTGAGCTGGTGTTTTTTTTCTTTTCAGTGAGATCACTTTAGTGACCGCTCGGGTTTCCAAAATACAAATCCGCCTTTTTCTCAAAACTTCACATAAGTACGAAAAACGATGGCCCAACTTTGAACGCGATTAGGGGGTATCAGAATTGAAAAAAAGTCGCGCGAAATCACATGTGATTTTCGCGTGAAATAACACGCCATTTTCCGGGAAATACCATGTTATTTCCCGAACTTCAAATAACACAAACGAAATCACCTCCAGAGGTGGGTGATTTGGTCAAATCACATGTCATTTGTGCGGAAACCTGTGATCCGCCACAGGAAAGAAGTCCTCAGTATGCTTTTTCTCTCAGGAAAAGGCAAGCCTTAGAGCAGATAGCAGATTGCACCGCGTTTCTGCCACTCCTAGGCTCAGCGCTCAGTCTCCCGAGCGTGCTACCACCACGAGCGACGACGAGTGGGCACTGCAGACGCGATTAGGAACACATCAGCTTGCAGTGAGTTCTGCCGGCATTGTTACCAGGGACCATATACTGATGCAACTTGTTTTGTGTGCTTTAGGTATGCCGGGCAAGCGAAAGTCATCGACAGAAGATGCCTCGAAGGTTCATCTATCCACCGAAGACTATAAAGTGCTGGTCGACTGGATCGAGATCAAAGAGAACTTCCGAGCCATCTATGGCACCAACAAAAAGCCGAAAGTCGGAGGCCCACCGAAGCAGAAGAAATCCGCTGCGTTTGAAGATATGGCAGTCTACTTGAACCTGAACACGGTGAATGACCGCCTGCCGGAGCTCTCGGGCGAGCAAGTGCAGAGTCGGTGGAGGACTTTCATGAAAAAGTTCAGAGCGGCGCTCGATGCGGATCTACACAGCACTGGTTTCGGGTTGTCAAAGCGTGAAATGGACAACGGAGTGACGGTTGAAGAGAAACTCGAGCGCAAGTGCCCTCAATTCAGTCGCATGAAAGCAATATTTGGAGACTTGCCCAATATCAAACCCGCGGGAACACTTGAGCTCGGCGTTCCTGCATCGGCCGCTGCAAATGGAGATGGCGAAGATTCTGATCGCGTAGATGGTGGTCGTCAGGGTGCCCCCTCTGCCTGCAATGATTCCGAGAACGAATCTGATGTGAGCACAGATTATGGAGAAGATATTGTGAGCAAACATTCTTCTGTCTTTCATCGGACGCACCATGACGATGTCATTGGTCCGGAGCACGGTCAAGGAGGTGGTTCAAGCGACGAAAACGCAGAGGCTAGCGAAACTGTGGCGAGTGCGTACGGAGGTCTTGCTAGCAATGCAGACGAAGAAATTTGCTCGACTCTGGGTGACCTTCCGGATGTGTCGCTGGACTACCTACAGTCACTGCATGCTGGCACGGACGACTTAGTACCATCCAGTATTCTATTCGATGCGGTGCAGAACGGGGAAGTCGACGAGGGGCGTCTTTCTACGGCTGATCAACTGCAGAATACACTCGCTAAGGGTAAATCACCGTGCCCCAACCTGGCTGAAAAGGTTTTTGACGTCTCGAGTACCAGTGAATCAGAAGATGGAAGTATCTCCCATTTAAAACCAGCGGCGACGGCCGTACGCAAGGCGAATTCGGCTCGCATGGCTAACAACAAGAGTCGCCAGACTCACCGTAAAAACGGAAGCAGTTTACCCCGTAACAAGTCAGCATCACAGACAGCGGGTGCGAAGCGTTCTGGGGATTCGCAGCGGTCATCAGGGTCCAGCTCGGGTCGCAAAAACACAAGGACGACAAAACATCAACGCAATCTCTCTCTCGCTGAGGCTCACTTAAATGTGAGCTTACAGAAACAAGAGATGCAACAGGAATATCTCTACGACCAGTTAGAGTTTAACAAGCAGAAGTGGGCAGAAGAGAAAGCAGAGAAGCTGAGCCTACTTCAAGTTGATCGCGAGCGACGGGAGCACGAAACAAGTTCGCGCAAAGCCGGTGAACGTCATGAGCTTTTCATTGCGCTCGTCAAGCAAAACAAATCGACATCTGAAATCAAAGAGCTTCTCCAGATCTACGACCAGGACCTGTAAGTCGTCGGGTCACGTAAAATGCTTTTTTGAGATAGTAGCTACTACGAAGTATAGGGTTACTACTATACGTCCATGCGATGCGTCTGCGTCTTGAGTAATAAAAGCGAAGTCAAACTAAAGAAACGTTCAAAGGTTTTGAAGCCATATCGACCAACTGCGTGTGTCCGTAGTCAGTCTATAGGCTTCGATACCAGAGAATTCCACCTGGCTTGCGGCCGTGCGATACTGCTGTAGCTTTGAGACGACCGCGAAAAGGAAACGTGTCATCGTCGACCCAATCTGCTTCATCTTCTTCATCAGACGAATCTTCTTCATCTGATGTCCATTCATCTCCAATATCGATCAATATGTTGTGGAGAACAACACAGGCGTTGACCCACCGCAAGACACGCTGTAAATCATCCTTGACTTTAATTTGGACTCGAAGTTCTCGTAAGGACGACCAACGTCCTTTAAAAACTCCAATCGTGTGCTCGTTGGCAACTCGAACATGTGCGACACATGTGTTAAAATCTTCATTGTCGGTACCAGCCTGATTCTTTTTGTAAGAAGGAACCAACGTGTTGTGGGTCTTGTCCGCGGGGTACGCAGAGTCAGCCAGCAAATACTGACCATGGCTGAAGAAGGAAGCCTTCAAGTCGTCCTTGGCTAGTGACATTTCGCGGTAAACAGTGCTGTCGGCACATGATCCTGGCCATCCACTGAAAAATGAAATGATGCGACGTCGATCATCACAAACAACTTGGGCGTTTAAGCTGTAGCGGTGCTTTCTATCAAAAAAACATTGTCCGTCGACACCTGGCTTCTGTGACAGCGGAAAGGTAGTTCCATCTATAAACCCGACGCACCCAGGAAATCCTTCATGTGCCATCCGCCGTGACATGCGCTCTCTCTCCGCTTCGTCGGGCCAATTCACGTATTTGCTCGACATGTCAATCAAGGCAATGACCACCCGAGCCGTAAACAGGTCCAGAGTACCAGTTCCAACACCCCAAATAGTTTTTGTGCGTCCCATAGACGCACCATTTCCATTTGTACCAAGTCTGTCGAGTGTTACAGCAAGCTGCAGCCAAATTGGCGATTGTGCATGTTCACAGTTGTTGGCAAACACACGGTGATGGCTGATTTCGCTGCATATATAATCGAACGACTCCCGTGTTACCCGCGTTAGCTGTCGAAATTCCTCATCATCAAGGTTCTGGAAATAGTTCTGCGCAAAATCGTGGCTACGGCGCTTGTTTTGTCTCCCAGTCATGTATCTCCGAGAAACAATTTGCAGTAAAAGCTCATGAAGCTCTTCCACGTTCGACTCAACCGGAAAAAGCTCGATCCAGTCTTCGATAGGAGATACACCGCCGAGATCCTCGTCAAACTCTTCTTCCAGAATTGCCAAAGAGAGAAGCTCCACCACTTCTGCGATGAGGCGCTGGCGGGCACTGATCTTCGGCATGTCTGCCGACAATGGCAGCCCTGAAGCGCTGAACCAAAAATCTATCGCGATGTGCAGCCTGGGTTCTTGGCGCTGAGCGTGTGGGGGGGGAGGGGAGTCGGACGCCAACAGCAGTGGCGTGAAGCCTGTGAGTCCGGCGCCAACAGTGGCGGTGTGAAGTCTGCGCTGCAGGGTCAACTGCAGCCTGGGTGCTTGGCGCTGAGCGTGGGGGTGAGTCGGACGCCAACAGCAGTGGGGTGGAGCCTGTGAGTCGGGCGCCAACAGCAGCGGTGTGAAGCCTGCGCTGCAGGGTCGAGCGGCCTTCCACTAGCCGCTTTTGGATGCAGCAGAGGCACTTTCGCGAAATAAAAAAATAGGTGATAAGGGTGAATTCTGATACCCCCTCCAAAGACGCCTGTTATTTGCTCTCCTAATGCCATGTCATTTGCCACGAAATCGCATGTTATTTTGCGGGCAAATAAAGCCGCAGTTTTTAATTCTGACACCCCCTATTATCTCGATAACTCCAAATGGCACATTAGTACCATTTGGTACTGGGTTGTCTCATTTGACATGGGACCTTTCAATCCCCGAGCTAAACGCGTCGGGCGTCCTACCAAAAACAGAGCTGCTGAACAGGCAAAGGTCAGCAAAGAGCGCAAGGACTACAATACTGGCGCAAAGCTTCGAAATGCATTATGAGGAGAGGATGTCGTGAAGGTCGAGGGGTACCTGAAAACTTGCAAGTCGCCACTGAAAGAGCTGTCGTCATTTTTGAGAACTTTCGAAGAGCGCTACCGTGGTCACAGAGCAAATAAGATGGCCGTCGCGAAGCGCGTACCAACATGTGTGCGCGCGCCATATACGCTTCCGTCGTCTGTGGTCGCAACTGGCCTAGCCATGATGGAACGCGCAATTCCATCTGGAGACATTATGGACGTTTCCACCCCTGTAGACACAGACGAGGAGTGCTGGGTGGTTGAAATCGACGGTGTTGGCGAGTTCACGCAGCGTCAACTCATGGCAATGCAGTATGTATGGACTATGACTGAGACATGCGGCAAAGGAATGCAGTGCTTCTCGTGGCCGATGACGCATCTGGACACTAATTTTGCAGATGAAGGTGCAGCTGAACTAGCTGACCGGTTGAGAAACACATGGCCCAGTGAGCGACTGGTCGGTTTCGACGAAGGTTTCGACTTGACATGGAGCCATATCTACTGTGTACGCTCTGGAACATGGTTTCATGATAACTTGATCCAAGCTTTTTGTTCGACTCTCACATAACGATATCAGAATAACACGATTATTTTCCTGCCAGATTTGAAGATCCCCGCACCCGAAAATGACAAGGGTAGACGCATCCCCCCTACAACGCTGAGTTTGCTATCTGCGGCAACGACAGACCTGGTGTTCATGCCTTTGAACATCAATGCGACCCATTTGACGCGCCTTGTGGTTGACAAGAAGAATAAGGCTATATACTGCTACGATAGCATGAACAAACGGGCGAACTACAACCTACTCAAGGCACTGGCACAGGAATTGGTCGATCGGGGTCTCTCCAGTGCACACCAGATCGTCTCGGTTCATAGCCCAATTCAAATGGACAGCGACAATTGCGGTTTGTTTGTCTGCTCATTCTTCTGGCGCCGAGTTGATAAGGAAGCAAGCAACGACTACACGAAGAACGGGCTGCTACGTCGGCGTTGGGACATCATGCGAACTGTGATGTCGAGTTTTGAACTTGACTGACGGCTTCGCCCCGAGGTCTAACGACCTTGAGCCTCGCTGAGAAAAGCGACCGAGGCCTCTGATTGGCTACACACATTCCCCGCGTTTTAGTGCCAGCAGACTAGTTAGTGACTGGGAGTCACGGCGGGTTCTAATACAAACCCCGTTGTGACCTCCGGTCAGTCATACTTGTACCCACTCTTCACCCTTAAGTAGGAATCCGGAATTAGGACGAAGCCTCGTCCGGTTGTAGGATTAGACCGAAGGCTCGGTTTAGACTTGGCCTTTGTATAGACATTAGGGATTAGTTATGGTCGAGGCCTCACAGCCTCTAATCACTAAATCAGAGTAGAATTTCTCCCTCAAGCCACAAGAGTCAAGTCCGTCTCCGGTAAGTCTAGCTAGCTTAGCCGTAGCCTCAGGATACACTCGGTCGTTGTGGGTTATGTCTACCGGTGAACTTAAGGTACATTGACTGAGAGTTCATCCTGGTAAGGCCAAGAGTAGAGAAGTGGCCGAGTGTTGAGAGGTATTAGAGACCTCATTGTGTATTTCTGGGAGAGTGGCACAGCCCCCCAGTATATTTGACCCCTGACTGAGGTTTTACTTCGGTCCCCCCTGTAAAAGGCCTTGACTGGCCCGGTACCCTTCCTTTCTGAGGGACTACAGGGGGTAAGCGCTAAGCGCAAACTGTGTACGCACCCTAGCCTTTGCTCGTGGCTAAGGGTGTATTTATATCTGTGGGAATACCTGCCTGACCCAACGGCGCACTCAGGCACATTCCAGCCCGGTGTACAGGGATCGGATCTGGTCTTCAGATTATATCCCGACGATATTCGCCGACCTTAACGGGAAATCGTGTGTTGTTGGTAGGGCTCGTTCCCCTTACTTAGTAGGAGGGACGAGGTCTCGTAATATCGTGTTTCCCTACACGACATCTGGTGCCGCGACCCGGGACTGGTGTGACTTTAGTGTGTTGTGTGGTCTGTGTGGGTATTACCCTTACGAGCTTTGAGGAAGGAGAAGAAAAGAAGAAAAGAAGAAAAAGAAGAAGAAAAGAGAAGAGAAACAAGAAGAACAAGAACAAGATGGCGATAGGATCCAAGTCAGCGGTACCAGCCACGCCGGTCAGGCCGACGCATGGACCGACCGGAGCTACGTCAACCCTCGCCAGTGATCTGACGTCCCGGTTGTCAACGATCTCCGAATGGTCGGTCTGCTTCGACGACTCGGCGGACGAAGGTCCCGACGCCAAGGATATGATGTTGGACTATGAAGACCTGGAAGAGAAGACTCCAGCAGCGAGGCAAGAGTTGGACGACCAGGAAGGCGCGATGTTGTCGGCAGGACGTAGCGGGGGCTCGCGCTCCCTGTCCCGAAGTCTCGCGTCCGAATTTGATGAAGTTGCGAAGCCGGATCATGCCCACGACGATTACGAGGACTGCACCGAGGAGTCGAAAGCTTTGGTGCAGGTTACTAAGGGTCCTCAAGAATCCCGCGGGTACCGGCCACCGCTGAACAGCAGCACTCCAGCTGCCAACAAGGTGCTCGGGCGGATGCTCGAGCAAATGGTCGAATCCAGCGAGTGGATTCAACAATTCACTCCGCAGATGGTTCGCCAGTCCGTCTGGGCTGAACTGAGTGGTGAGTTGGCGTGGCCCGTGAACACGATCACCACTACTCAAGTGGTCGAGGACACGGTGTCGCTCCTCCGAGCGATGGGTTGTGAGCCCCATACGCACCCGTCTGAAGCCGCACTCGATGGTTGGACGCCAACGATCGCAGGTCGCGACCTGCACAAGTGGAAGAGGAAACTCCGTTTGAGTTTTGGCACGTCTGACATCAGTCTGGGACGACCTCCCAAGACACCTGGAGGTCAAGAGGAGGAAGACCCGTCGAGAGTCCCACTTCCTCAGACACCCAAGAAGTCGGCCGAGTACCCAGCCGACCGATCCGCGAGCGAGGGTGTATTCTCTGCCAAGACTGTGGGCTCGCCGTATTTTCACGACTCCCACATGGTGACTCCTCGGTCGACGAGCCGAACTGACCGCTTGTCTCGGGAGTCCGAAGCTTCCCGAGGTACCCGCGGAACTCGACCGACCACTTCCACTCGACGAACGACTCGCCGATTTGTTCCCCGCGAGGTCTCGTTCGATGTTGACAGTGGTGAAGACTATACCGACCGTTGATATGACCCCGACAGTCCGACCGACGAATTGACTCGTCAGATACTCGAGGTGAGTGAGACGGAACGCCTGAACTCGACACCGAGGCTCGAGCTCGCAACTCACCGGCCGCTCGCTCAGATCAAGCATTTCACGGGATCTCGTAACAAGAGCGAGAACTCTATGCAGTGGCTACGAGAATTTGTCTATGAGATGAAGGGTACACACACTCCCCCGAACGAGTGGTGCATGGCGTTTGAACTGAGCCTTCGTGATGGAGCCCTACACTGGTATCGTCAGTTGCCGAAGAAGACCAAACGTCAATGGAAGCTGCTCAGTGATGCTTTCATCAAGTATTACTGCTCGCAGTTCCGCCAGTCCGCGAAGGCTCGCTACTATTCTGCCAAAAGCGAAGGAGCTGAGCACGTCTGCGATTACCTCAACCGGCTGAACGGTTATGCTCGCAATGCAGGTTTGCAGTTCGAGAGGGGTGGTCGCGATGCGAAGGACCATGTGCAACGTTTCCTCGAAACATGCGGAGACCGAGGCCTCGAACGCCGTCTATGTCACGTGCGGGTGAAGGACATTCACGAACTTGAAGATATGATCAACGATATCCTCAAGTCGGAAGAACGCAGGACACCCCGCGAGGGATCGGCATATCCGACAAAGGGCCGTGATGGTTACCCACCGAGGAGTCGAGACAACTCACGTCGGCGCGATGATAGACGCCCCGAAGTGACTCGGGATCCTTACCGCCGGGACCGGTCCGACCGACCCGACCGACGTGAAAG
>KZ985890.1:13524-31680 GCA_000687305.2 Phytophthora rubi | reverse complement strand
CTCTTTGCGTTGTCAAAATTCAAGTTATTTTATACAAGTAGTCCGATAGAGCTCGCGTATCTAAAAGCTGCGGTGTGTGCTGCCGTGCATGGTGCCGCAAACTCGTCGACGAATTGCTCGCGAGCCAGCGTCGCTGGAGACGGTGACAAACATCGCCGCCAGCACAATGACCACAAGGAAACTCGTCGACGACGTCCCGGAGCTCTTTTCCACTGGACTGGGCACGCCTTGTCGAAGCTTCACTGCCATGTGAGCCGTGTCGTGGTCGTCAACTGCCTCCGCGTCGTTGACTTGAGCTGCGGCCACTTGATGATCCGACTCTTCCTTCAGCTCCACCGGAACGTTCTCGTCCTCCGCATTCCCTTCTGCGTCGCCGTCTTCCCAGTCTTCGGCGGCATCTGGAACCTCGGGGTCGTCTTCTCCTCCGTCTTCTTCTTCTTCGGGGTACAGCTTCCAGCCGCCGCCCACGGTCTCCTCCACTTCCGTGGGATCCTCGTAGGGCACCCAGTGCAGCTGGCCGCACGAGTTCGTGTCGTTCATCCAGCCTTCGAGCGAGATGTTGGCGAACGCGAGGTAGCTCTCGAACGAGCGCACTGGGCCGAACCCATACGTTTCGAGCTCGAAGGTGTCCACCGGCCCCTTGAACGGGATCCCGATGCGGAGGCGAACGCGGTTGGCGCCCATCTCGGTGTCCAGCTCCTTCTTCTCCGGGTCCATGGGCGACGCCCAGAAGCTCGCCGGCTTCTTCGAGTAGTTGTGGTACAGCACGTTGCCCAGCCTGCTCGGGGAGTACAAGTCGTAGCCGGACGTCCAGTAGTTGGCCGACCGCAGGAACTCCTCGCCGTCCCAGAGCCACGGCGTGTGCGAGTCGATCAGCACCTTGCGCTCCGCGTGGCACTTGCTGAACGAGTAGCCGCCGCCCCAGAGCCCGGCCATCTGCGGCATCCTCGAGTCGCTGATCATGCTGGCGCCGACGATGCGCGTCAGTCCGTTGCCCCCACGGACGGTCGTGCACAGGTGCGGGATCGAGTTGACGATGGCGTTGTCGCCGTTGGGCTCGATCATGTTCTCGTGCGTGTGGTGCGGGTACATGGTCATGACCGCCATCTCGTTGTCGATGGACGCCCAGTCCGCCAGGATGTTGTCGTCCCAGCGGTTCGTGAAGATGCTGTGGCCGTCCACTTGCAGACAAAACTCCTGGTCGCCCACCAGCTTCTGCTGCAGGTGGCGCGCCGTCGTGCAGCCAGCCGACTCGGCCGCGTCGCGCGTGTCGACGGTGATCTGCTGCTTGTACCGGCACTCGCGGTCTTCGGGCCACTCGTCCGCCGCCATCTTGCAGTACTCGTCGAGACACGTCGGGTCTCCTTCGTAGATTTGCTCGAGGATGCCGAAGTGCAGTCGCTCCGGGTGCGTCGCCCTCTTGAGCGCCGTGAACAAAGTCTTCCCACAGCGGAACCCGTCTCGAAAGACCGACGAGCCCACGAACATGTCGAAGCTGTCGGGGATTCGAGCTGGAGGCGGCCGCAAGTAACTTTGCGTCGGGTCCAGCGGAATGTGCTGCACGCTCGGGTTCAGCTTGGCCGACTTGCTCCAGCCGTCCCAGTGGATGGTCGACTCGTTGGTGTCGACTTCGACCTGCACCTCCACTTCGACCTCGACTTCAACTTCAGCTTGGCTGTTGGCATCGCCCTCCGCGGCTGCAAGGGTTACGAGCAGTGCAGCAGCACAGGTCACGAGTCGCAGCATGATCTTGGAGGTCGAGTGAGTCCGTTGGGCGAATTTGAGACTGACAGGCCAGCCATGCAATGTAGGTATGATAGCGCTCGCCTTTCACGACCGCTCGGTGGGGTCGCGTACGTCAGTCACCAACGTTCGTCCGTCGCCGTGAAACGCCCAGCTATGATCGATAGTATGGATTCCACAGCCTATGAAATACTCTTGCTCTTTCCGCACGACGGTGATACTAACACGCTTTGCACCCATGCAATGCTTGACAAACTTTTCAAGGCCAACTGCTTGAGTTTTTGCGGTTTGTTGCTCATATTCGCTGGAGCTCGCGCTGGAGCACCCCGCACCTCACCGCATGTGGGTAACAATTCCATGGTGGAAATAGCAAGGCAGCACGAAATCGTCATCAACTCAAAATTCGTTCTCGACCCCCCCCCACACACACATACGATGTAGCCATATCATCTCGGTCGTTACTACGCCTCTAACTCTTGCTAGTCGACTGAAACCACGGCTGATTTAGGTTTCTCTAGGGGGATAGACTCTATACATGTACTATAGAGGGCCTCTATTAGAGGCATCGCAATCGCTGAGCTTATCAAAGCAGTATCGGGCATCGTACCCGGAGCTTGTCTGACTGCGCGACACAACGGCAGACAGATCCATTGAATCAACACTTCCACACACAGGACAATCGCTGGTCGCTGCAACAGGAAAGCCGCGATCATTTGCAGTCACGACAGGCTTCGCAGCCCGCCCAGCATCCGTTTCGAGAAAGCCTCGTAGTATTGGGCTTCAACTATGGAAGAGGACCCCTTGAGGCGCATCAAGCGTGTTGCGCCTGCCTGTGAAGTCCATGGCCCCCTCTAAAGACTGTCGTGTTTGTCCGCGCTCGGCACTCAGACGCGCTTACGAGCTCTCATTCCCCAATTTCCCCCTCAGCGGCGACATCGACCCCCCCCAAATCGACCGATGGCCTCGAGAAAACCTGCTGCGGCTGCAGCACTGGCCGGCATCATCGTGTCGGGACTCGCATCTGCCGACGTCCTAATCTCCGTGCAGTACGATGCCGTCTACTCGCTGCCGGAGTATCACGACCTCCCGTGCTCCGGTGATGGCGCGGAGCCTGTCGGCCGAGCGTGCCCCAAGGCCGGTGACGTCGCCGTCGACGACTGCAACGCCTACCTGCCGTCCTACAACGGAACGGATTGCGTTGCCCCCGTGGATGCCGAGTGTGGCCGCATGGATGGAGGCGAGTGGGGCTGTGCGTTCCTGACGGGGTACGCTTCTGCCTCTGGAGATGGGACCGTCGGCTCCTACGACGCAGGGAGCTCTGGCTGGGGAACCAGCTACGACGAAGGTGTCCAAGTCGGCGACCAAGAAGCCGAGTACGCTCCGTACGGCCAACAGGTCGGCTACGACGCGACCGCGGATACCCCACTCAATGTCAAGTGTGAGGTTGATACGGGTGACACTACGACTGGAACGAGCACTGGTGACTATTCCCCTACGACCGCGCCATCGTACACTACCGAGTCGACGGAGGGTGGAGAGTACGGTTACGACAACACCCCGACGCCTGCGCCGACTCGTGCTGAGGGTGGAGACTATGGCTACGCCACGTACCCAGCCCAGAGTGAATCGAGCTCAACTGAGAGCTCTGATGACTACTACAGTGCCACCACCACTAGCAGCACGAAGGGTGACGTGAGCTACGCGACCCAGTTGACCACTGAGACCACGGAGGGCGGTGAAACCGTAACCTACGGCTCTGCAAGCACCGGAAGTGCTGTCTACACGACTGAGTCGACTACAGCGGAAGGAGGCAAAGCGTATGTCAACTATGGAACGCCCACCACTGGAACCTACACTACCAAATCGACCACTACCACTGAAGGAAGCCAAACCACCGTATACTACAGCACCGGTAGTGCTACCTACACAACTGAATCGGACAGCACTGGAAGCGCTACCTACACGCAAGGTGACTATGGAACGTCAAGCACTGGAAGCGCGACTGAGTCGACCAGTACGGAGGACTACAGCACTGGAAGTGCTACCTACATCAGAACGGAAGGAAGTCAAACCACTGTTGACTACAGCACTGGAAGTGCTGTCTACGCGTCTGAATCAACCAGCTCCGAAGGAAGCACCGGAAGTGCTACCTACACGTCTGGCGAGTCCCAAGTGGACTACGGAACGTCAAGCACCGGAAGTGCTACCTACACGACCAGTCCTTCGGAGGGTGAGCAGACGTCGGTGGACTGCAGTACGGAGTCGTCAGGAAGTGGCAAGACAGAGATTTACTACGGCACCAGCATCGACGAGTCGACCACTGGGTCAGAGGTCAGCCAGACGAGTACTGGTTCGTCGGGAAGCGGCAAGACTGAGGATGGGAAGACAGTCATTGACTATGGCACCAGCACCTTCGGCAGCGATGCGTCAACCTCTGCATCTGAAGGTAGCCAGTCGACGGAAGACTACATCACTAGCTCGACGGGATCGGTTGTGACTCAAGGAAGCAAGTCCGAAGAGGACTGTGAATCTGCGTCAGCGAGTGAAGGCAGCAAGACGACTGTCGACTACGGAACCAGCACTTCAGGAACGGACGAGACCGTTCCTGCTACCGAGGACAGCTACACCAAGGAAGGCGAGAAGGCAGCGGACTATGGCAACACTGAGGGCTCTGACAGCTCGAAGGGCTCGGACGAAACCACGCCTGCAACTGAGGGCAGCACCAAGTCAGGCCATGACACCAACACGCCTTCCACCGAGGGCAGCCAGCAAGAGCCAAAGACTGGCGACAAGTACGTCGACCCGTCGAAGGAGTACCCGGCTGACGAATCTACGAAGGTACCAGTCGCAGACATTGAGGCTCCGAAGGGATACCCCGCTGACGAATCCACGGAGGCACCTGAAATCCAGGATCCAGTCGAGACCACACAGCCGCCGGCTTACGAGACGAAGCAGCTGGAGCTTACTCCCCAGCCCCAGTGAAGATTGTCTTCTGAATAGACCGCCCGTGCCATCACCAAGGTCCGACAACCAAGTGGAGGTAAACAACCCGGCGCAAGCAGTTCGCAGTCATGCAGCTACTGTACCTTGCAGTTTTCGACGACTAAGCTCGTCGTTTTTTTTTCCGCAGCACTATACCTATGCATGTGTGAGCTTTCAGCTCGTGTTGATAATAAAACAACTTTCAATTACAGTTTCCTCAGAGTGCTTGTGATTCTGTGACCGTTCATCCAATAAATCTGCAGGTGGCTTTCTTCCTACGTACTACTACCGGTACGTAGTACTAGTACATGTAGTAGATTCCTTATGTCTACGGTAGATTACACCTTTCACGTCGTGCTTCGCAATGTCATGTCCTGTACATTTTCGTGACACGCTTCACAACTAGGTTTCTTCAAAGACCTGAAATTTACTCGGAGACAGCGGATTTGGACAGACAGACCTCATCGAGCTGAAGCCAATTTTGGTCTTATATTTATAGGAGAGCAAATATTGAGAATACAAGAACTGTTCAATTGCTCTGTAACGGGTTGGACACTTCACGAAAGACGGTGACAGGGACGTATTAATAAGCAGCAATGGGTCGAAAAACGCGTCGAAGTTATCGCCGCTTCGTGCAGCTAGCAGCCAGCAGCTGAAGCCGATCTGTGACAGTGAGTAGCCGAGCTGGATCCGTGAGATCTTGGATGTGAGAGGTCGCGGAGAACCGACCGGGGAGTTTAACGTGCGGCTGGGGCGAGCGGAGCTGGAACGAGTGGTGTGGGGCGAGCGACGGGTGACAGCAGGCTTGACGGGTGGGCGCTCTCCGCAGCGCTCACTTTGCAAATAGCTGACTACCCCACAGGGCAGCAGCAGAACTGGAGTTGGTGACGGAGCTGGAGTCGGTGACGGAGCTGGAGTTGGTGACGGAGCTGGTGACAGAGCTGGCGTTGGTGACAGAGCTGGAGTTGGTGACGGAGCTGGAGTTGGTGACAGAGCTGGAGTTGGTGACGGAGCTGGAGTTAGAGACGCCACTGAAGCCGCTGCGTACAGGAGGTCGTAGAGCAGGAAGATCTGCAGGCACGGACAACAGTGGTTAGTGGAGTAAATAAATAGGAGCGTAGCTCCGGCGGCTTGATAAGCGGCCCGTTAGTGTTCAATCGGTTGCTTCTAGCTGAACCTGGGCAGTCTACGCAGCAAGCACTCGAGAGCATAAGGACCCACCGGTGGGCAGGTGACACGAGACCCATTACAGCTCGACTGTCAACTACAAAAATCGTAAACCATTATTAGTCAGGGTCCGACTTACGGTGTTATAAGCCCTAACGTATGGTTGAGTATCTAGGGATCTGTTCCACATCCATTCGCGAATTCCGGCAGGCACCAGCCCTTGGCATTTCAGTTCTCGGACTCTCGCAGCGAACACAACGGCCAAAAACCTCTTTCAGGTAGGAATCATGGGGAGACTGTTTGCTTTGCTTGTAGTCGCCGTCACCTTCCTGGCAACCATCGACGCACTTTCGACCGAGAGCGCGAGCCAAGTCGAGAGCACTGAACTAGCTGCGCTTAATGCTGCACCCTGGTACAGCCCAACCAAACGCCTCCTGCGGACTGTCGACGCGACTGATGCTGCGGCCGAGGAAAGAGGAATCCAGTATTCTCTTCTCTCCGGGCTCAGCAAGTTTACCAAGGCGCTCGGACTGAAGAAGGTCTCCAACAAGCTGAAGATCCAGGCTTGGCTAAAGGCGGGAATGGACCCTACCGCTGTATACAAGGAGCTCAAGTTCACCGGAAAGAAGCTGTCTGAAGTGGAGCCCCAAAAGGGGTATAAGTTGTGGCTTGCCTTCGGCAAAGCGTGGAGAAAAGCGGGAGGTCGCTATATGAGCTGAGCAGATGAAGGAAGGACCCTAAAATATTGTCGCCTTATACTTTACTGGTAAAAAGTACTTGCAAACATGCATCTCGATGCATCCTCGGCTATCTTCGGTGTCGGAGTAAGGGGATTGCGCAGAGGTATTAGGACGGCGGAGGATAGAGTGACGACATGCACATGTAGCTAGACAGAGAGGTTGAGTTGTAAGACGAGGTCCGGTATGATGGAGAGAGGAGGAAGAGCTTCTGTATTGGAGTATTGGGCTTGTGTCCGAGGGTTGGCAAAAACCAAAGTGAGGACTTGAAGTCCTGGGGTCCTGGAGGGGAGACTATTCTCCACCAACCAGTCTAATTAAGTACGATTTCCCCTAGCTCTATGTTGTACGGGACACTACTATTATGGCCCCGTAGATAAGCATCTGCACACCGGAGATGCCAACTTCGACAGCCTCCCACATCGAGGAGTGTGCGATGCGGTGCAGATTGCTTGTGCTGACAGCAATGCTGTAGCTTTTGATATTTGTATATGGCTAATCAGGAAACCTTTTAGGATCAAACCTGTTCGCCGAATTTGGTATTGTGTTGTACAATTTTGCCGCAGAATTGTTTTTCTTTGCGGTTGGCTATTCAGGAAAACCGTTTAGGATCAAACCTGTTCGCCGTATCTCTTCTTTTCGTTTTTGATGTGGTTGTTCATAGGTATTGACCTTTTGTGGCATTTAATCTGTTTCATGAGATTTGAGGATGTTATAGAGATTTAGGCACTGGTGCCTCCCAGTTTCGCAAACTTCTCTAAAATTTAGAGAGAAACTACTCAGTTCTCGATGCGTTTTGCATTTGTATTAAATGTACTTTGAACGATTTCGTTCCTTTGTACCAACTGAAGTTTAGAATAGGCTGCTTATTGAGTCATATCGTGGCTTTGTTTGCCACTGCAATGTTTCTTTAGTTGCCGGAGTCCCACCAGCACAATGTCATTAGTAGGAGCACACCTTAATCGCAAATTGTGCGCAGGTTCACATCTTTGGGGTGATTTTTCTCCCTAATGCCCATCGAGTTTTGTTCTCGTTCTTCTGCTTTATTTATTTTTCAGCAGCAGCGCTAGCGATAAGTATGTGTAGTACTAAATCGATTGACTGACGAGGTTCATTCACCTAAAGAGCAATTGCTTTGAGCTGTAGACATGGCTATTTGTGCTTTGCACATTGTGGGAGACGAAGTCAAGTCTCGTAGTTTGATTTTTGTATTGTTTTGTTTTGCTTTTACGATTCATTTTTTGTGTGTAATATTTTTGTATGATGTTTTGAATCGGCAGAGACTTCGTATCTCATTTATTTGTGTTAGCATGCGGGAGTGCTTCATTCTTTTCCTTTACTCCATTACTAGTTTCATTACCAGTATGACAATGACAGCTTTTAGTGCAAGACTGTATCACTGCAACGTCACCAGTAGAAACACAACTTATCTTACTACATGTAGTAAAGATATGGATCACATCTTCGGGGCATTTTGTTTTATTCTCCCTAGTGTCCTCTCGAGGTGTTTCTCGAGATTGCAATTTGCTGCTTTGTGGCTAGCATTAGCGATAAGTATACATGTATGTACTACCGAATTAATTGAGTGATGGAGTCCATGCAGTAAAGAGCATGTGTAGCCAAAAGGCACTTTTGTGCCATTCACTCATTCTTTTAGGAGTTTTGACCATCTAGCAGAGGCGTTGTGTGCTTGCTTTGTGTATGGTAGGCTACTGGATTTCGTTGGTGTTTTCTTCGCATGTCTTGCAAACTTGCGTTGACATTTAGTCGCATCCTTTTTATCTTGTTTTTACCGTTATCATATTTGTGTATGTTTTTTCTTTTATCAAGGCAAGAAGAGTTGACACATTTGCAGAGGCATTGTATAGCTTGCTGTGTATAATTCATTCACTTTTTGCATGTACATGTACAGTGTGGACTGTGCACGACCGTTTCTTTCTTCGAAGTACGAAGTTGTTGTTTGAAAGATTGGTATTTGCAGCTTGGTAATTCACTCAGTAGAGGAAAGCTATTCCATGTAGTGCAATGGGTGGTTTTGCATTTGCATACCTGGCATGTTGCCTGTATTTGCAGCCCCACTTTGTTTCGTGGTAGCATCAGCGGAGGCTTTTTTGTAATTTCCCTCAACGCGGAATTTTGCTCACAATACTTTTGTAAGTGAACTTTGTGCGGGCAGTTTTACTGCTTTCGCAGCTCCATGGCTAACTTGTAGCACTCATGGTCTAGTAACAGGATGAAATCCTGATAGGTGCGAGGCAGCTGCGTGAAGGACAAGATCACCGAGGAGGGCAAGCTAGCGGGCGATAACCGAGCGGCGGACAGCAGACGGCGAATATCAAGACAATGCAGCGGTGACGGACGTGGTGGTGCTCATACGGGTTGAAGCGTGGCGCGGGCCGACCCGCCGCAGCCAACCCGGCCACCTGGAAGATCGAAAGCTGACGAAGAGGTGCCTTGCACACTGGGGGAGCAGACCAAGACGCCAAGACGGACGCTAGACACCAGAGAAGGCGAGGCGACATCATAGGGCAAACGAGCGGTCCAGCGCGGCTGTGAAGGGTCGGCTGTGAACCCATCAAGCCCGCCATGCATGAAGCTCCGGCTCACTCTCGAAGATTCCCAGTGCAGCGCACAGCACGCGGAAGCACAGAGTAACAGCGCGGCAAAGCCGTATACGCAGAAGCGGCGAAGCACCGGCATTGGTGTTAAACAGCGGAATACAAGTAGCAGTCGAAGTGTACGTAGTGTTGTGTGCAGTCCTTAAAGGGTGCTTGAGTGCTTGTAGAAGCGGGTATCTGCAGCCCCGTACGAGGCCGTCGGTATCGGCAGTCCGCGAAGTAAGGAGCAACTAGCCGAAGAGAGGGTAAACCCTGAAAGAGGGTAGGAGAGCCCCCGGTACTAAGAGCCCCGGTGCACCTCCTTAGCGGTCTCGGCGAAGCATCAAGTACTCTGACCAATCTTGCCACTGCTAGGAAAAGTCGACTGCCGCTGCCGTGCATATTTCATACGTAGCTAGGGCGGCTGGTGTTCGTAGCCACTGGACACCACTCGAGGCCACGAGTAGGACCGGCGCACGACACAAGGGCAGAAAGGACCAACACTATCACTACTAGCGCGAAGCGCTGACGAACTGAGCAGGGAAAGACGCCCAGCTTACTCTACGTTGACAATTACTAGCGCGGTACAAGTGTATGTACATTGTGCGTTGCTTTGCTAACAGCAAGTTGAAAGGGAAATCTTCACTACCGGTACACGCACATTACACAGGGTCCAGCCAAACTTTTTGTACTGGAAAAGCAGCAGTTTTAAGAGTGGCCATCAACACGAAAGTATTCCAATTCCAGATATTAATCCAGCAGGTTCAATGCTCCACTCACTGCCCAAATGGGAAAATGACTAAATCGGTATGAAATTGCAAATTTTAATTTAAAAATGCCAAAGCGGTATATTTTGTGACCGGATCGGTTATGAAGTAAACAGATGGAATATTTTCAATTCTGTAAGTATGTTTTACCAAAAATAATGACCAAACCGGTATGTAGGAAATATTATAAATGAGTAATGAACATCCAAAACTCAAGCTCTTCCTTATCATACTACACCACCACCGCCAACAACAATACCGACACCACCGCCAAAAACAGAGGATAGAGTGACGACATGCACATGTAGCTAGACAGAGAGGTTGAGTTGTAAGACGAGGTCCGGTATGATGGAGAGAGGAGGAAGAGCTTCTGTATTGGAGTATTGGGCTTGTGTCCGAGGGTTGGCAAAAACCAAAGTGAGGACTTGAAGTCCTGGGGTCCTGGAGGGGAGACTATTCTCCACCAACCAGTCTAATTAAGTACGATTTCCCCTAGCTCTATGTTGTACGGGACACTACTATTATGGCCCCGTAGATAAGCATCTGCACACCGGAGATGCCAACTTCGACATTCGGCATACACACACAACATGACAACTTAATAGCATGGAATTCTCAAAAAAACGTGTGCCTCTCCTTGGTACGACACGAAATTCCATCTTTGGGAGAAAGGTACTACGCAAAATTCCGTCTTTGGGAGAAAATCTGACCGGGATGGATCTCCGTGCATGACTGGGTGCTCTAGGTACGCGAGAAAAAAAGACTTCTGCGGTGAACGACTTAAACCTGCGTACACCGAAGAGCACCCTCAGGACGAGACATGGTATCATTAGGTGACTGTAATCGCGCTCTTGGTCGCAGTGCTCATGATAGCGATAGCACACTGGACTAGCATCAACCAACTCCGGCGCGACAAAAGGGTCATAAAACTTAGCTCCTGCTAACATACTGTTTGCTACGAGTGCTCCTCAACACCGGAATGCATCAGCAGTTTGGTGAGCATGGAGCGCGGGATTCCTGCTGACAACTTCGCTATCCGACGCGGAAGGTCCTCACTTGGTCACGAATTCTCGAGTGTCCACAGTTAGACGAAGTTCTAATAGCAACAGCGTCTTTTTCGGATTTGTTTTGCCAAATTTTTGTGTCACAGCAATGGTAGAAGTGGCCGACACCTCTTGATGCCGGACTTGTTCGGAAACATCGCCCCCGATAAGGTGCTTGCTGTTCTGGTACATGAGGAACTACGCTACAGGCTCGAATTGTGTGAGAGCAGGACCTCCATTACTCGAGCCCCTCGTCCTGCAGTCTTCATGGCCACTTCAAGCACGACACCACGACCGCGCAGCAGTGCATTGCCGCACGTGGAGGCCGCCGATCCTGCCCTCGATCCTGTCCAGACAGTTGCCGGTCCCTCTCTTCACTGCGATGGAGCGGCTAGTGCCGCTGCAGCACGCAGAACTCCACATGTATTCCTTTAATAAGCGCAGTGTCTTCCGCTCGGACGCCGCCATCCAGACGAGTCCCCCGAGACATGAGCTCGACCAGCTTGTCCTCCGGGTGTTGGACGCGGACGGTGGCGTCCAACAATCCATGGCGCGTAGTCCGGCTCAGATGATCACGCGCCCATAACGCCAGCCTCTGATTGGCTCTTCCTCGTTCCCACCGAATTCTGTCTTAAATACGAATACTAACTAAACCTTTTATCCTTTATATCTAGTCATATCTTTAATCTATCTGTTTACAAGGGTATATAGGGTAAATAGCCGATTTACTATATAACACTACCAAAACACATATCTACTTATAACGCTGCTCCATCCCTCTTCCGAGCATTTTTTTTCCTTCCCGCTGTCGCAGGTTCAATGGGCGCATCTCTCCATAGTCATTCGTCAATCCGAGCTCCAGCACCCAATGGAGAGCTTGTTCGCGATGCCCGAGGCGGCCGCGGGCGCCGCGGCATCGCCCCCGCGCATGTTCCACGCGCCCGCCTACTCGTACGCGTCGCCTCCGCCTCCTTCCTCTCATCTGTGGAGTTCTCCGTCCGCCTGCAGCGGCAGCGACGGCGCGGCGTCGCCCGCGTCCGACGACGTGTCGGCGGAGCTGCCGGCGCCCAATCTGGACCGCGACTGGGAGATCCTGAGCGACCTGCTGATCGACGAGGCGCTGAGCGAGTTGCCGCCGCCCGCGAGCGTCAATTTGAGCCCCAGCTCGCCGCATTTGGCCCAGAACTCGGCTCAAAACCCGCAGTTGAGACAAAGCGAGGCCACGCCGGCGTCGCCGTTCACAGGCGCGCTCCCCGCAGGTTACAGCAGCTCCAGCAGCGTCAGCAGCGTCCCTGAGGCGGCACGACCAGCTGCAAAGACGCAGGGACCCAAGAAGGCGCCGAGAGGACGCGGCAGGGGCCGGAAAGTGGCCGACGCCGACGTCAAGAAGGAGCCGCTCACGCTGGAGGAGCAGAAGAAGCAGCGACGCAGGTCCCAGATCGCGTCCAGTGTGCAGAGACACAGGGAGAAGAAGAAGTGCCTCGTGGAGTCGCTGCAGACGGACATGGCCCGCTTGACGGCGCAGCTGGCCGAGCTCCGCTCGCAACGGAGAGCGCAACTGGCGGACAACGACCAACTCGTGGCCTACGAGGAGGAGGCCATGACCCAGCGACGCAAGAGGAAGCAGGCCGAGCACAGCAACCAGGAGCTCAAGCACGCGCTGTTCCAGCAGACGGCCTTCTTGGGCGGCATGAGGGCGCTGATGGGCGGAAGCGGCATGCCCAGCTCCAGGACCATGGAGTTCCACGACTGGGTGCACTCGTACACGGCGCTGGCGTCGAGAGACGCCATGGCCAGGAGGAAGGAGTACGTGGCCCACTTCCCGCAGAGCAAGATTGAGCTGGCCACGAAGCTGGTGCTCAAGGGCACGGAGGAAGAGACCCAGAGGCTGCTGGCTACGGGACAAGTGTACTCGGGCAAGGTCAAGCTGCTGCACGATGGCACGCGGGACGCTATGGAGCTGGATGGCGGATACACGGACGTCGTGATGCGCGAGCTCTTCGGTCAACCGAGCGGTAACTGCAACACGGACGATGGTGGTGACGGTCGCGTGATTAAGGAGTTTTCGTCCGTCTTCCTGTTCCGTGAGACGGCCGCGTGCACGCTGGACACTCTGATGGATCTGGTGTTCACGAGCATGAGGTCGATCGGCGTGTACTACCCGGGATCTGTGTACCAGTCTCGCTCCGTGGATGAAGTGTACCACGACGAAGACGACGGAGTGACCAAGTCGCGCGTGTTCTACACGGACTTGGCGGCGTCGATGGAACCAGTGCTCGAGATCGTGGACGAGACGCGTGAGACCGACGAGATCAAGGTGGAGGCTCGTGTACTGACCCGAGAGATGCGCAACAAGGACGAGGGCATGATCCTGTGGGACTACGTGGACGACGACTCGCTGCACCCGATGCCAGTGGACGCCCCCGGTTGCAAGACGATCCGCCGTAATGTGTGTGGCGGGATGGTCATTCGACGCGAGGCTGGCACTGGCATGTTGTCTGTCCGGCACGTGTCTATCAAGGGCTACTGCCCTCTGGACAAGGCGAAGAACGCGACACCAAGCTCTCCAGACGCGGAGGAGGCGAGGCGGGCTGTGTCGCGACGCATCGGCCTTCAGGCGACGGAGTATGAGCGCGTCAAGGACCGGTGCACCCGCTACGTGTTCAACGACCTCACGCGGCAGCTGAGCGAGCTGCACGTGTCGTGATCGCCTTGGCTGGCGCTTAGTTTATCTACCTGTCCGTATCCACTGCTTGCAGTCCTCACAATATTTTGGAAATGTATCAACACGAAGCGAGTGATCCATGCAACAACCGTTCCTACTTGCAGGAACGTTAAGCTTTGACTGGAGGCCTCTCCGATGCGACTGATCCAAGCAAAAGGTTAGACGTGTAACGAAAGCTTATGCTTGTTGATAACATAATACCGGACGCTGCTTAGCCGGTAACTTCTCTCTCTCTCTCTTAGCTCATGGCGCCCACAAGAGCCACAGCGACGATAGCCGACACAATAGCAGCCAGGTTGGCCTGGGGCACCGCCGAGGCGGCGCTGGAGCCAGCCGCGCTCGCGCTGCTGCCGCTCGAAGCCGTGGACGTCGCGTTGGACGCGTCCGAGCCCGCGGACGAGGCCGTGAGCGAGTACGAGTCGGCGATGCCGACGCCCGCGGCGTTGCGCTCGGCCACCGTGTCCAGGATCTCCTGGGGGCAGATGGACGAGCAGTTGAAGCGCTTGACGCCCGCGAGCTGCTTGTCGGCCGCGTCGTTCTGCGCGATGCACGACATGCACGTGTGGCAGATGGAGGCGGGCTCCGTGGCCGTCGTGTTGACCTCCTGCACGCAGTGGAGCTTCTCGGCGCAGATGGGCCCCTCCTCCGTGGACGTGGCGATGTACCCGTACGAGTCGACGCACTGCAGCTGGTCGCTGCACTCGCCGAACTGCGGCACGGAGCCCGACGTGGCGTTGGGACTCACCGAGTTCTGGCAGCTGTCGGCGTCCTCGGCCTTGCACTCGCACATCTTCTTCTCCTTGCCGTTCTGCTTGCCCTTGGACACGCACTCGAGCTCGAAGCCGTTGAGCTCGGCGCAGTTGTCGTCGCACGCGAGGCTCAGGAACTGCAGCACGCACTTGGACGGGTTGTACTCCGTGCCCTCGAACTCGGTCGTGCCGCTCTCGGCCTGCACCGTCGTGCCGTTCGTGCCCACGGCCATCGTGAGGCTGCCGCTGTCGTCGGCGGCCGCGATGCGGGAGGCGCCGAGGGCCAGCAGGGCCGCGACCTGGAGCACCGACGAGAAGGCCATGGGATCAGATTTTGGGGGGATCGGAGACTTGCGAACGGCTGGCGGAATTGAGGAATGAGCGGGGTTTTGGTGGAGGTCTGAGCTTGGGTTTTGTGTGTGTGTGCTGTCTCTTATACACATCTAGATGTGTATAAGAGACAGGATCAAGGTGGAGGCTCGTGTACTGACCCGAGAGATGCGCAACAAGGACGAGGGCATGATCCTGTGGGACTACGTGGACGACGACTCGCTGCACCCGATGCCAGTGGACGCCCCCGGTTGCAAGACGATCCGCCGTAATGTGTGTGGCGGGATGGTCATTCGACGCGAGGCTGGCACTGGCATGTTGTCTGTCCGGCACGTGTCTATCAAGGGCTACTGCCCTCTGGACAAGGCGAAGAACGCGACACCAAGCTCTCCAGACGCGGAGGAGGCGAGGCGGGCTGTGTCGCGACGCATCGGCCTTCAGGCGACGGAGTATGAGCGCGTCAAGGACCGGTGCACCCGCTACGTGTTCAACGACCTCACGCGGCAGCTGAGCGAGCTGCACGTGTCGTGATCGCCTTGGCTGGCGCTTAGTTTATCTACCTGTCCGTATCCACTGCTTGCAGTCCTCACAATATTTTGGAAATGTATCAACACGAAGCGAGTGATCCATGCAACAACCGTTCCTACTTGCAGGAACGTTAAGCTTTGACTGGAGGCCTCTCCGATGCGACTGATCCAAGCAAAAGGTTAGACGTGTAACGAAAGCTTATGCTTGTTGATAACATAATACCGGACGCTGCTTAGCCGGTAACTTCTCTCTCTCTCTCTTAGCTCATGGCGCCCACAAGAGCCACAGCGACGATAGCCGACACAATAGCAGCCAGGTTGGCCTGGGGCACCGCCGAGGCGGCGCTGGAGCCAGCCGCGCTCGCGCTGCTGCCGCTCGAAGCCGTGGACGTCGCGTTGGACGCGTCCGAGCCCGCGGACGAGGCCGTGAGCGAGTACGAGTCGGCGATGCCGACGCCCGCGGCGTTGCGCTCGGCCACCGTGTCCAGGATCTCCTGGGGGCAGATGGACGAGCAGTTGAAGCGCTTGACGCCCGCGAGCTGCTTGTCGGCCGCGTCGTTCTGCGCGATGCACGACATGCACGTGTGGCAGATGGAGGCGGGCTCCGTGGCCGTCGTGTTGACCTCCTGCACGCAGTGGAGCTTCTCGGCGCAGATGGGCCCCTCCTCCGTGGACGTGGCGATGTACCCGTACGAGTCGACGCACTGCAGCTGGTCGCTGCACTCGCCGAACTGCGGCACGGAGCCCGACGTGGCGTTGGGACTCACCGAGTTCTGGCAGCTGTCGGCGTCCTCGGCCTTGCACTCGCACATCTTCTTCTCCTTGCCGTTCTGCTTGCCCTTGGACACGCACTCGAGCTCGAAGCCGTTGAGCTCGGCGCAGTTGTCGTCGCACGCGAGGCTCAGGAACTGCAGCACGCACTTGGACGGGTTGTACTCCGTGCCCTCGAACTCGGTCGTGCCGCTCTCGGCCTGCACCGTCGTGCCGTTCGTGCCCACGGCCATCGTGAGGCTGCCGCTGTCGTCGGCGGCCGCGATGCGGGAGGCGCCGAGGGCCAGCAGGGCCGCGACCTGGAGCACCGACGAGAAGGCCATGGGATCAGATTTTGGGGGGATCGGAGACTTGCGAACGGCTGGCGGAATTGAGGAATGAGCGGGGTTTTGGTGGAGGTCTGAGCTTGGGTTTTGTGTGTGTGTGTGTGTGACTTGTGTGACTGCTTGCACTTGCGGGTCAGCAGCTGGTGTGTCGTTCAGACGTGGCCTCTGGACCGACTCTATGACTCTTCTGCTTTTTTGAGGTGGGTGGTACTCGTAAAGTTTACGGGAGAAGATTGGATGATTGTATGGAAAATGTTGGGGGGAAGTTGGAGAGTAGAGAGGAGATCTTTTCGCTGTTTGGGGTCTTTTGTCTTTTGCTGTGCGGTGAATCACCGCACAGCAAAAGACGGTCACCGCCGGTGATAGGAATTGATCGGGGCAAAGCGTGTGGGTGATCCTGGCTGTGCGGCTGAGTGTTTCCTGCACCTCGCGCCGCAAAGCTCGGCGCGCTGCGCTGCGTGAATCTTTTCACTTTTACGGGCATTTCGACACTTTTACATTTGCGGATTTCGGGGAAAACGCGCATGGTCACTCGGACCACCGTGGGTGCAAAGACCTGGTCTGACGAGTCCGGCATTGCGAGCCTGGGCCATGGGAGCAGGAAGGTTCTCGGTGACCTTCGGGGCGTTCCTACATGTAGCTACAGTATGCTGCCAGCAGAGTCTGCTGATCTCGACGGACATGTCTGCTGAGCAGACATGTCCGTCGAGACGAGATCTTCTCACGCAGATCCTGGGGCTACATGCAAGTTGTACACTATTAGATCGTATATCATGGCTGCGTCGATGGGCGACGAATATTTCGCCGCCATTGAGGGTACAGTACATCAATCAAGGGCGTTTTGATGAAGCTGGCCTCGCTGACGCCAGCGCTTCAAAGCTTTCCGAAAGCCCCAGGTGGTGAATGCTGATGACAGCGCAAAGTTTGACTCTGGAAGTTTAAATTTGAATCTTGCACCGGGCGATAGGTACAGTGAGTAACGCACATTAGAGTCGTGGCAAGACTCGATGAGTGCACGCTGTGAGTCATGTGGGGACACCACGGAGGGCGTTAATTCAGGCCAGTGCTGTTGAGGTTGCATCAACGTTGCACATGCGTCCTGGTTGGTAAGTTCAACAGCGATGGAGGCGTCTCCTCATTGTCTTGCAGCACTCCGGCAGTCAGGCCAGTTGAAGCGTCTGCAACTTGTGGAGCTCGCGTGCCAAGTGTTTACATGCTGCACCGCCACCACAAAGCGCGCGCGTTGGTAGCGCCCGGTGGAATGCGGCTCACGTGTATGAATCACTTCGGTGAGGAAGGTCCCGAGCCTCGGGCCGAGGTGCGTTCTGGAAGAAGTGCAGTGGAATGACACAACCCACCCGAATATTTCTGCGGGCTCTATGCAAGTTGTAGTGGCTGAGTTCAACGCATGGACCTGGATAGCGAAGCTGATACGCCGTATCATACGGAGGTCAGCGCGAATTCCGCGCACGCTTGGCTTACTGAACTACAGGCATCCCCGCCTAATTTGAGGGAGTGGTACTAATAAACAGTGCAGAGTTACAAAGTTCGCACAGGTTTTACATAGATGCAAATCTACTGACTTACTAGGTATTGGAGATGCCGCGCATCGACATTGCGATCTGCAGTGTAAAACTTCTCCCGTCTACCTAATCTAAATCAGTATAACCGTAGATTACGCTGTGCAAATCT
>KZ985890.1:0-10104 GCA_000687305.2 Phytophthora rubi | reverse complement strand
CGTCCATTGCTATCATGCTGTGCTGCTGTGCTAGTAGTAGTGCTACTGCATCCATTGCTACCATGCTGTGCTGCTTTGCTAGTAGCAGTGCTACTGCACCGATGACGTCCATTGCTATCATGCTGTGCTGCTCTGCTAATAGCAGTACTGCACCGATGGCGTCCATCGCCATGATGCTCTGCTACCGGTAGTAGCAGCGCTACTGCGTTCGTTGCTATCATGCAACATTTCTAATGTTGTACGAATGTTTACCCAGGTTACGCTTACGCAGTACCGTGGAATTAATCCCTTGAGGCTGTCCATCCCTCATTCTTCGGTACATGTATTCCCAGTACAGTGTATAATCTGCGGTTTGGTAGTACTAGCCAAAACTATTAGCGCTATCTGTGATAATATCACTGATATTGATATTGATATAACACCGCCTTTGTGCCACAAATAGTGATACTAAGCTTATCAATATTTAGCGAAATCTAGTGACGGTATCAGTGATATTATCACTGATAGTGTGCGGAAGCCATAATCACAGCTTTCAGCTCTCTTCGAAAAATTATGGACAAGTTTCGCGAGTCGTCCTGGTTAGGCCGGTTTCGGGGTCGGTCGTCGGTGTATGGGAGTGCTCTCGATGCTGCCTAGACGTTGCTAGGCTACGTACACCAGACTAGAAGCAAGCTTAACAATTCAAAATCAAAATGTAAAGTTTCTTACTACTAGACCTGCGTTGGTCTTTTTAGGCAGATTCACGACTGAGCTCACTCATTCCTAGCGAAGACCTACAAATCCTCCTTGTCCACCGCGGTCCAGTTCCCCGCGTACGTCAGTAGATCATCGGGGATCTTCAATCCCTCTCACCCCGTCCTCATACCTCACCAATACAGCTAATTGTCCACCAAATAGTCCTCCGCGACCTCCGTCCTCGTAGCGTCGGCTTAGTATGCTCCATACCAGAGTTCGTCCTTCTCTGTTCCCTGGACCACGAGTACCCAGGGGCGGCTCTCGACTCGGAACGGTCAACCGTGCCCAAACGGCGGCCACCGTTCCAACTCGGGACATCCTCCCCGACTGAGACTCGACGTCCTCGTCGAGGGTCGGCCGCGCGCTCGGCTTCACGTTGGGCTCTCAGAATTCGTTGTTCGGCAAGCAGTTTACCCCTCGTCCGCACTTGGGGGCGTGGTCGATCAGGACAACCGTCCATCCGCCAGAAGGCACCACTTAGCCGCTCCGCTTGCTCTTGCTCTTCCAACGCCAGACACCACTCGGCATAGCCCTTCTGGGCCACTTCCAGAAGAGAGCGGCCACCAGGTCCAGATTCGTAGCGCTTGCGTAGCCGACTAGCCAGACACGCCACGAGCAGCAGTCCGTCCCCCACTGCTAGCGAAAGGCTCGTTGACGACCCGCTCCTTTCAGGCCCCGTGTCATAGTCAGCGAAAGCGTAGTCAGCCGAGAGCGTCAAAGCTATGAGTCCAGGCAGTCCGCAACAGGCCCACTCGAGGAGTTCGTACAAGAATAAAACTCCGTAGAAGAAGGCATAGGCGAGCAGAGTCCCAAACGTCCAGAGTAGTTGCCATAACAGCCGGGCTCTGGCAACCGTCCGGTGCGACTCCACGTGAGTCCCAGCGTAGTATTTGCTTGTAACTTGACGAGCGTAAGCCCATGACTCGGGCAAGAAGACACACCAATACTCGTAGACAGCGTCGGCCCACTTGTAGAGAAGGCGGCCCAATCCGTCGTCATGGGCCTTCCGTGCTTCCAGGACGACCATCGGGGTCGCCAGCAAGGCTTCGAACATTTTCCAAGACTTGACTCGGAGGGGTTGACCCTGGACGGCCGGCCCGCGAATGTAGCGGCAATAACGGCGGACGCAGAGCTTGGCCAACAGCCCCCACTTGAGGGCGAACGCCGAAACTTCAGAAACGAGAGGAGCCGATTCCGCGTAGGGGCTCTGTGATCATCCAGATCACTGCCCCCGCGGCCAACCAGGTCAACTCCGAGCGAGACTCGTAGCAAGTAGCTCCGACCGACGAGGCGGAAGCGGTCACGAAGTAGAGCAGCTCTGTCAAAGCATCCGAGGTCGCCTCCATGTTGCGCAGGCGTCTTGTTCCAAACTGACATCTCGCCGGGCCCTTCGTTCGAGAGGTTAGTCAGACCGTTCCATAACCGGCAGCAAGTCCCAGGACATCTTGACGCGAAAGCGGTTCGTTCGAACCGCTCATTCAGCAATTCGCCCCGGACCCGCCACTCCCCAGCCACTCCACGCCACTCCAAGCCACGCCACGCGACCATGCCCCGAAAGGCTAAGAAGACAAAGTTCGAGGAGGAGGCGGAGAACCTGGCCGCCCTCCTCAGCAGCGGGAACGACGAGGACGCCGTCCTGGCTGGCCAGACCGACCTCTGGAAGAATTCCCGCGCCCGTGTGGCAGAGAACGACGCCGCTATCGGGCTGGAGGAGCTGGGCCACCTCGCGATGGCGATTCTGCAGGGCGACGAGTCGGCTACCCTGTCGGGGACCGTCTTGCTGTTGCATCCACCCGATGCGATGCAGGTGGGGGTCGCCCCTTTCCACGCGCTCCTCAATCCTGATGCCGCGTCGCCGCCCGCGTCTTCCAAGCGCCCAGCCCCACGTTCGGCTGGTAAGTCCAAGGCCCCGCCCGCTAAGAAGCAGCGGAAGGCGCCGAAGAAGGTGATCTACAGCTTCAACTTGCCGGGTGCGACCCCAGCTCATGTCAAGTTCGACCTAGCGGCCATTGTGCAGGTTGTCACCAGCAGAGGCCTCGCCCCTTTTCGAATCACCTACGCGTGGGTGGGTCAGCGGTGTTGGTACAACCCCAAGACGCACCCAGAACTACACCTGCAGCACTACAGGACCTGGATGCGTCACCGCCCGCTGTTCTTCGCCTGCGCGTTGTATGCGCCGACGAAGAACTCCGAGGAGCGGCGCAAGCTCAAGCTTCTAGCCGCGACGGCCCGGAACTGCTTCTTAAGCAGTAACATCGAGGAGTTCGGCTACTACGGCTTCCTGGAGCTCTTCGAAAACGGGTCCCACGACAAGTCGATGTGGATGGGCGGCAAGGCGACCAAGCATTCCCCTGGGGCCAAGGATGCAGCGGGGCCCATTCCGGAAGACCTGGCCGTGCTCTTCGCCAAGGATCGCCCGCGCTACGACCAAGTGATCGCGCGAGCCCTCGACCCGAAGGAGATCGACACGGACGGCTACGCTTCAATCCCCGGACTTACCCTGCTTCTCCACCACGAGTCGCGAGTCGTCCTTGTTAGGCCGGTTTCGGGGTCGGTCGTCGCTGTATGGGAGTGCTCTCGATGCTGCCTAGAGGTTGCTAGGCTACGTACACTAGACTAGAAGCAAGCTTAACAATACAAAATCAAAATGTAAAGTTTCTTACTACTAGACCTGTGTTGGTCTTTTTAGGCAGATTCACGACTGAGCTCACTCATTCCTAGCGAAGACCTACAAATCCTCCTTGTCCACCGCGGTCCAGTTCCCCGCGTACGTCAGTAGATCGTCGGGGATCTTCAATCCCTCTCACCCCGTCCTCATACCTCACAAATACAGCTAATTGTCCACCAAATAGTCCTCCGCGACCTCCGTCCTCGTAGCGTCGGCTTAGTATGCTCCATACCAGAGCTCGTCCTTCTCTGTTCCCCTGGACCACGAGTACCCAGGGGCGGCTCTCGACTCGGAACGGTCAACCGCGCCCAAACCGCGACCACCGTTCCAACTCGGGACACAAGTACCTCGAAAACTTCGATAGTGCCGAGGATTAGTGAAGATAACCAACTCAATAGAAGACATGCAATCTATTTAAGATGATATTCAAACCTGATAAGGCATCCAGAATCGATCGCTTTTGTGACAAAGCCGCGCGAGCACGGAACAGCTCTGGATTTTTTTGCGCCGGAGGGGCCAAGCCTTGGTCAAGCAAAATCTGTATTGATATTGCGTTGCACTCGTGCAGTTCCACAATGCCTTCGTAAGAACTTTATTTTTCAATTTCTTAGCACTAAACCTAAGATAATCGTACACTCAAACAGAACCAAACTCGAATCAAGATCCATCCATCGGTGAAAATGCACCGAATAAAATACCGTCGCTCCCTGAAGAGCACCGAATGCGTTGATTTTCACCAAGGTGAAAGAAGTTCATTCGAGTCAGCAACAACATTCACCAAAGGGATTGACTTACAAGCGTACTACCGAAGACGACAATTAATCCTCTCATAAACTTAAGAAGAGAGGGGTAGTGGCAATCCTAAATGGCAATGCCCATGAACGGGTCTACCTGTCGTTCGTTAGCTAGCTCATGGGTGTCTATTTTTACCGAGCAAAATGCCGTGCTTTTCGGAGCAAATTTTCCATCTGTTTGTTTTTAGAGCAAAAGATCCATATATCACGCAAATGATCGGATTCAACAGGTGAGCCGTTGCTCAGATGGCAATATGTTGCTGCCGTGCATTATTAGGGCCTGTGTTTAGCTCTTATCGACTACATCTTAATTTAGGCATCTCAAACAGTGGTTGGGAGTTATCTCGTAGCTGGTTTTTGTCTATATGTATGCGGTAGTGGGAGCGAGGCGTGCTCAAGTAGCCTCACACCTCCATTCGCGATGGAGCACCAACTTGGAGACCCCGACAGCTCCTTCGTTGGGCAGCTATTAGCGGCTCAGGCAAGCTCAACCGAGACTCCGGCAGCCAAGACTCATAGAAAAGTGTACACGTACAAGCGCTTGGGGAAGTTCAACTCTATCAGCGAAGCCAAGTTGTTCATCGATAGCCTAGCGGATGGTGTATATCGACACTCCTACAACTCGAATAGCACGCACCGTGTCTCAACGTTCCTCGAGTGCACTTCTCATGTGGATTGTGAGAGTGTAATCCGTATCGTGCGGATGCGTACTGAAGAGTCCTGCGTCATTGATTAACGTGGTACCCATGCAAGGGTCAACACCGAAAAAACCCCGTACGGGAATCAACCGTAGGATCAAACCTATCGTTGATGACCTGTTAAATGGCTGCGGAGGTCCTCTACACTGCCTGACCACCCTCCATGTACGATACAAAGATGATCAGACGATGTATCAAATCATCCCATCAATTGAGCAACTCCAGCACCGGACCCAGACGCTTCAAAACAAGTCTGACAAGGACGCAACGGGTGTCAAGACGTATACCGACATGTTGGCGTGGGCTTCACGCAGAATGTGCAACAGTAAAGAGGATTTTTTTGGGTGTCATGCAGTCGTACGACGTTGCTACAGATACAGCAGCCTTCCAGAAGCAGTCGGAGGAGTACCGGAATGGTCTGATCGTGCTTCACGCATTCTACATCCCTATTGAAAACTCGAACCCATCGCTGGGGGCCATCGTTTCGTCTCGTCGCCTTTTTCGGAACGCAAAACTGTGTATTGATGGCCAGGAGCGAGATGGTGTGATGGTGGCAACAGATGGTACCTACAAGCTGCACAAAGGAGGATGGACACTGGTCGACTTTGGGACTTACGAAGCATATTATACTCGCAACGACTTTGCCCACCGGTTCGTTCCTATCGCGTACACGTTTGTACAAAGTGAATCAATCCAGGCATACGACCGACCTTTCTCGGATCGCGTCTATCAGTTCTTTGGAGTGCGTTTGGAGGTGAAGTTCGGGTCACTAGATCACGCATCCTGCATCGCTACAGCCTTCCAAATGAGCTGGCCAGAGGTACAGCTGTGAAGTTGCTGGTTCCATGTTGCCAAGGCTGCCAAAGACAGGGCGCGATCTCTAGCCACCACTGCGAATTGGGATCTGCGAATCAAGCCCCAACTCGAAATGCTTCACTTGTGCCGCTCAGAACCCCAATTGGATGCTCTAGCTGAAATCGTCACTGAGGACTGACAAAAAAGGCGAAGGCGAATACGCAGACTGGTTTAAGGCGCAATATCTGCAACCGCTTTGGAAATTCTGGTTTGCTGCAGGAAGTCAATGTCCTGCTATTGTACCGAGTCAGAATCCAATTGAAGCCCATCACAAATCTATAAAACTGAGCGGCGTCCTATCCAAGCACGCCTCTACGTCAGCAGTTCTTAACCAATCCCTCCCACGAATCATGGTGATGGCAGGAGCTCTCTGCGGCGCGCCCACAGTCATTTCAAGTTTTGCTCGAGGGCCGTTATCTACAGATACTGTCTACAAGGCGCAGACCCTCACGTTACCCGTAAACTACACCTGCGTGCGAACGCAAGACGTCCCACCCTTGATATGCAGTATGCACTTCAATGGAGCTTCGTGTGTGAAGTCCGCTAAGAACCGACACCCCGTCCGCATGTCGGAGGCCAGGATGAAGCAGTATAGGAGCTCAATCGAAGGTGCTATTCGCAAGGACACGAAGACTAACGATATCCCCTTGAAGCACTTGTCCATTCACAAAATTCAGGTCATGAACCAGTCCCCGCTGGATCTCAACTTCGACGACGGCAAATGGACCTAGACCGACATCTTAATATCCACGAAGCCAGCCTACGAGCAGGTAAATCTACTTTTGTATGTTTGGTGCCTTGCATAAATACTGACTTGCATTGCTGTGTAACTGTAGCTTGTCTCGATCCGGTCGAAGCTCCGCTGCGACTACAAAGCCTTTTTCTCTAGTGGATGACACTGTTCCCACGTCTTGGCGGCCCTGCATTTTTTGGACCGGCTCGATTTAAAAGGGCTTATGTCGGATATAGCGCCACGCAAACTTCCCGGACGACCACGAAAGATAGCACGTGCGCTTACTCGAGGTGGCGGTGTTTATAGTCAGACCTATATCATGAATCTGCTGCAGCAATTTCCGGCAAGGGCGCTGAACTGGAAGATCCTACACGAGCGTGAAGTGAAGAAAAAGACGGACGACCTGCGCTCGAGTTTCGTAAAGGGTCGATTGCCAACTACTACTTCCAGCGCGGGGCATACTTTTGGAATCTGAAGCTCTCAGACCAGACCCTTGTTGCGATGAGTATCGACGAGATTACAGCAGCGGTCGAGTTGGCCCACAGCTCAGGCATCGATGTGTGCGGCGAATAGTCTAGCGCGTCGAGAAGAAGATGGATAGATTATATTTGCATAGCCCGGATAACTCACAGATGTATTTGACAGATACTAGTTGAAGTGGTTGCTTGATGTTCCTTGACAAGTTGCTCTGTATTCATCGTTACACACTAATTGCTCGTAAAACCTGACCGAATTGCTCTGCAAATAGGTTTCCCCCTAGCTCACCCTTCGAACTTTCATACAAATACATCCCATTTTTTCGCTCGTATTCACACGTAACAATTCGCAATGCCCACCTCTCAACCGGCTGACTAAACCAGGTAAGGTCGAAGCAGAATCGTTCTGCACTTAAGAGGTGATGTGGTGCGGGAGCAGGATTGCAAACACGTCGTCGTTGCAGGAGAACACGTCGTTGTCGTTCGAGTGTATTAGATATAACCCGTTGTCGCTCAAATGCATAAGCTGCAGCAGGTATTATAACTCAATGCAAGTTACAAAATGCACCAGGTATTTAATCCTAATCTCAACTGGATGGGTCAACATAACTGCATAGTTTAAACATCAACAGGCTATCCAAAGCAACAGTCATATTTTTATACTGTCTCTTAGATGTAGTCGTACCGATTATACGGGTTAATAAAAAAATAAGGATTCCAACCTCATTCCAATCCCGGGTAGGACTCTGGATATAAAATCCAGAGAATAATATTCAGCCCGATGTTTATGGATGATAATCATCCAAAACCCATCCACTGTCATTTACGCCACATTTAGTATGGATAGATAGATCCTTGTTGGTGTGGATTCCTAATTAGTGTGGATGTTTTTGATCTAGACTATTTTGTTCAACCGCCAGGAAATTTGCCGGTGGTATTGGTGTGGACCAGACTAAATACGGTTTTTTGTGCATGAAAAGGGCGCACGAAATGGGGGGGGGGGGGTTCTTGCCTCCTTCGTCTCCGCCCTTCGAGTTCCCCCCCTCATTTCTGGATTCTCAGCCCCACAAACGTGACCGATGAAGTGCGCGAAGATCGACTGTCATTGGAGAGACATCCCGGAGATGAGTCCGTGCTGTGTGTGCGGTCGTCGGGTGCACCACTTGTGTAGCAACGAGCTCTGTTCTCAACCCGACATTGACCTCTCGAAAAGGTAACACTCTTTATTGACCGACTATGACCGAGCTCAACGCCAGTTGATACTGCGCCACAGCTGAGACGCATGGAGGAAAGCGAGCGACAGATCTGATGAGTCGGCCTCATACTATTACTAATACTAGTGGAGAACCACGAATTACGTGCTGCTTGAAGGGGCAATACCCAAATTTGTGTATCCACACAATTTTGGGCGACGCCCCCAATCTTTGACGTCAGTTGGAAAGATGGCGAAAAAGAAGACGACGACGGGGAGCAGAAGCAAGCAGCGATCCGTCAAAGGTAAGCGCAAAGAAGAACAGGATGGCGAGGTTGATACGCATCTCTAATTGAGTTTAACATGTCGCTATGTAACTACAAGAGAGACCGAGATCGGCCGGTGCGGCAACGAAGTGTACTCGGCAAGCTAAGGGTACGTACAGTCTAGTATTATTTATCTGAGTATCCTCTGTTTCTAATAGTGAATCTTAGCAGGTCGCGACGACGAAGGCAGTGCGGCGGTCGCCCATTCAAGTGCTGCAGGTGTTGCTAGTGCCGAATGCACATCTTCGCGGCCCGACCATGAAGCAAGCCCAGGTAGCAGCCCGCCGGCTCCCGCCGGCTCCCACTGCTACTGCAGCTCAGCAGCAACGGGCCGCACACGCTCGAAGCGTGAAAGCGCAGAAGCAGCTACGCCGCATGAAACCCATTGGAAGATGTATTAAATGCTGCGGAGTGGTTTTTAATGCGCTCTATATGTATTATGTACGAACAGGCCGTGAAGTGCTGGAGCTGCGGCAACGCCAGGCCGCTCATGCGCGTTTATTCAAGCGGCCCAAGCAAGCCATGCAACCAGACAACTAGATGTTTACATCTACGTGTATGGTATCCGGGAGATGCGTCGCTTGCGGAGTGCTGAGCAACATGTGAGTTTCCAAGGTCGCAGCGAAGAGTTATGCGGTCGCGCGTGCTTCTTCGCAAGGAGGTGAGTACAAGTGCAGAGTTAAAAATGTGCCTTTCGACCAGAATTAAGTGTTACGTTTGATTTTGAGTTATTTCTCCATTTTTACTGCAATGCATTCATGATTGACGTATGGTTTTAATCGACTGTATATTAGTTTGGCTGCTGTGGCTTCCTACCTGCTGCTCTACCTTGTTCTCCCATTTGCTCGCGCATCATGTTGAAGCTGACATCTCTGCGAATCTGAACGAGCTTTTCGATTTCGAACCGCCTGGGCACCTCATGATACTCTCGCGCCCGCTTCGTTTCAGCTTCAACAGCTGCAAGCATTCGACGCGCCCTCTCTCGGCGCTGGGATTTCGTGCGTTGGAGTTTGCGCGAATATCCTCTTTGCTCCAGCCGGAAATGGCGCCGAGCTTGCACTCGTCGCATAGCCTCGCCGAGACGGAGTCACCCGGTGTCCGCAACTTCTTCTTTGCTTGCTTGGACTTAATACTTGGTTCTTCAACTTGAATGCGCTTGAGCACTTGGGTCTTGGAGCCCGGGGTGGCTGGACTTGCTTTGGGGTGACGCGGTTGGCGTGTTGGCTTAGGCGACCCAAAACCTTCAGCACGCAGACTGCAAGAGTCGACAGGGGGGGTGATCGCGGCTCATAGTTTTTCGTTTGCAGGCAAAATGAAATGACAATCAAGTAGTAAGCCTGTGGATGGCAAAATGCAGTAGTTTCGGATCATCTGCGTATATTCGAAACAAAATCAAGCTAAGCAGCAATAGGTAACAGAGGTATTTAAAATCAAGAATATACAATCACCGGGGTCACAGCGACTGATTGTGAAGTGAAGCTATTAGCTGCATCGCTACAATGGTTTCTTGTGCATTGGTTTCAGTCCGACTCACTGCTGTTTGTATGTGTTGCTCTTCACGTTTCCAAATGGTATGTTTATCCTGTAGCGGGGCTACACATTCGGCTAACCTCACCTTAGTGCAACA
>KZ985889.1:5488-25519 GCA_000687305.2 Phytophthora rubi | reverse complement strand
CGTCAAATAACAGTAAAAACGGTAAAAACGTTCAAGTAAAAACGGAAAACACACACCAACGTTGCAAACGTTCGTGCTTCAAACGTTTTTACCAGCACTGCACCAGCGTCGAGTCGGTCGCGGCGTCCACAATGAAGCGGTTCAGCTCGGACCACGACAGTGATCTCACGTTGTACGCGCTGCTGGCCTTGAAGAGAAGCTGCCAGTCGAGGTCGGAGCTGTTGTCGCTCGAGATGTTGGTGCCATAGACCGCAAAGTCCAGGAGCTCGTACGTGCTCGCGTCGAAGTCCCAGACCATGAACGCCGGGTTGTTGTAGAAGATCGGGGAGATGGCAGCCGACATGAACAGAGGCACGAGCTGCGAGCTCTGCTCGTCATCGTCGACTGCAATGACTTGGTCCGGGTCTTGAGTCTCCATGTCCGAAGAGAGGGGAAGGCGGAACTCGACGCTGTGCGTGTGGCCGAAGATCTGCGCCTTGATGACATCCGCGTACTGGGTCACAATCTTCTTGTACTCGACGATGTACGGGGCCTCCCACATTGGCGAGCCGTCCTGGGCGTCGATGATCGGCGGGATGTGACCAGCGATGTATGCGTACTTGCCGCCGTTGCGCAGTCCCGAGAGAGTGGCGTTCAGCCACGCAAACTGAGCGAACGGGTCGGTCTCGTTCGAAGTGTCCGGCGTGTGTTTCGGCTTACATAGATACAATCGTTGTTAGCTTTGGGCAACCAAGAAGACTGAGTGGATGAGCAAACGCTTACCGAGTATGGCACCGTGTTGAGTGTGAGCAGCAGGAGGTTCTCGTCGAGTTTATACGACAAGTAGCCGCGGGTGTTGAGGTCCTTGAGGTTGGAAGTGGTGAGCGAGTCATTCCAAGCCGAAGACACGACTTCGATCGTCGGGTTCTCCTCGGTGGTTGGGTCGGTTACGTTCATCGTGTAGTCTGTTGAAACAACATCAAAGGTTAGCAACACCAAAAGCAGTGTGGACAACCAAGAAGAATGAAATCATACTCTTCGTATCGGAATCGCCGAGGATGGCTGTAGCATTGAGCGTCCCGTTGCCAGAACCCGAAAAGTACTTGGCCATGGTCGCTACGTTGATTTTAACCGCCTCAGCGAGATACTCGTCCGATAGATCGCCATGAACAGCGTGGTCTCCAGTGTACAAGAAGAAATCTGGGTTGATAAGAATTTGCTGCGCATACTCGAGCGCAGAAGTCAGCAAACTGATAGGGGCGTCGTAGCCGTAGTGGATCGGAATCTCGGCGGATTCATTCGCATCCAGAGACTCCGAAATGTTGAGGTGGACGTCGGAGAAGTGGAGGATGTGTTTGACGCCGACTTCTCTATCGCCGACGCTGTTGTCATAGCTCCCGCTGCCCACAGATCCCGTTCGCTCTTGCGAGCCCGAGTTGTCCTTCACACTGGTGGAGGTGATCTTGCCACTTGACGTGCTTGGAGTTTTAGCCTCAGCAGTGGGTCGAGGTGCCATCGCCAGTAGTAGAAGCGTTGATGCCAGACGTAGAGAGCGAAAGAGCACAGCAACCATTGTCAAATGAGCGCGTCGAATCCTCGTCAGCGTTTTTTGGACTCAGCTGTGAGGTGTTTGTTGTTGGGAGGAAATTGAGTAATGACCATGGCGCACTGGCACCACAGTCGAATATCGACAACCAGCGGAACGTTGCCTTAAGTGTATGCATGTGTTAATACCATATAGCTTACCACGGTGGATGATGAGACACGATGGTCCCAGTAAAGTTGACGATACAGCCGTCATGTTGGTGCCGCGAATTTCCGGAACGAGCAGTGAATATTCGCTACGTGCGACTTCAAATAACCGCTACACGTAGTGCCCAGCGTAAATGGCGTTGGACCACACGTCTGAGGTGATCTACGCGGGGAAATACAACTCAAAGCACTTGTTGGCGGCTGATTGGGATCAAGTTGATCTCGCCCAGTAACGACGAATGCTCTTGGAGATAAGACACCGTTGATAGATTAAAATTCATTAGCGTATGGGAACTCTATCGTGTTTGCTGCCGGGGGAGGATACTACTGGTGCTGTTCGTGTTATTGCCTCCTTCAGAGCGCGACCGTAGGCGTCGAAATGGCTCGAGTGCCCAGCTCGCTGCAGTACGCCATGCTTCTGCCGCATATTCGTAAAGTGCTGGGGGTACAGGAACTTCTTTCGGCTCGCGGAGAAGGTGGCGAGGTGTGCGTTGACCAAAGCGCTGCGATTTGTCCTTCACCCACCACAACACTGAATACGTCTCGCCAGCACCAGTCTCTTCGTTACGCTGCAGCACCACGCCAGCGTACCATTGCTCACCATACTGGATCTCGACAATGTCGCCCTTTTCAAAGATGACAAGAGGCTCCACCTCGACTTCTTCCGCGCTTTCTTCACTCTTGTGGTCATCGACCACGGCTGCTTCTGCCTGCAGCTTGTCGACAGACGTAGCTGCGGATTGTGGCACTTCAAACGTTGCTGAAGGCAGTGGGGCGAGCGCTGCGTATTGGTCTTCCACCTCGCGTAGATAAGCGTTACCCACCTCAAATGCTTCTGCGAGGATCTGACGCATCGGACTGGCAACCAGCGGAGCGACATCCAACGCTTGCTCCACAAACTCATAGGCGCGCTTGAATCGCTTGACCAATCCATCGATCTCGTAATCTCGCGGGTCCACAGACTGCGCGCGTCGGCAGAGCGGACACGACCGGAATCGGTGCTGAGCTGCCCGCGACAAACACGACCAGCAAAAAGTGTGCGCGCACGACAACGTAATGGGCGCTTGGACGTCCGAGCAGAGACAAATTGGGCAAGTCATCGCTCGCGGCCCGAGTCGAAAGTTCCCGTCGGGCAGCACGCACAGCATCACCCGGTCCGTCAGAGCTGCAGTCTCGTCGCACAGCGCATCCAGCCCTGCTGCGTCGTAGAACGGCTGGGCCTTGAGGTCTTCCAGCACTTGAGCTTTCAATAGGGAGCCCAATTCCTCAGCGTTCGCCGCCTTGTCGAACTTCTTGGCGATCTTGACGAGTGCCAAGCTGTTCAGCACCACGAAGCGACGGAAGGCGTCCACCTGGTGCGAGAGCTGAAGGACGTCGAGCAACATCGAGCGAGCGGTGGCGTGCGGGAGGACCCACCGCGTCCCCAGAGCCTGTTGCAATGGTTTCAGCTCGCGGTTCACCAGGTCGTCAAGGATCCGTGCGTGTGCGACATTGAGCTTCTGCATCTCCGACTCGAGGATGGACTGGAACCAGGTCACTTGCTTGTCAACGCCAGCGCTTCCATCGCGACCTTCAAATGCCAGCTTGATCTCCCGCTTGAGTGCCTTGTAGTCCACGTAGTCGGCAGCCCACTCCGGCGATGCCAGGCTGCGCACGCGTTTGCCAAACTTCATCCGATCGAGGATGCACTTGGTCTTTTGAAGTCGGATTTCAAAGTGAGGATACCTTGATCGGAGTCAAGAGAAATACAAACACACGCGACGTTGCAGTAAGGGCGCCATGAATGGAGGAGGTCACGAATATCCCTCATCTCGAGAGCTGCGGACGTCCTTGGAGCCTGATAATAGTGGGAATCTCCCAAAGGCAGATTCCTAGAAGCGTTGTGGATAGTTTAACCTAGTCAATTTTTGCTGACCGTATCAAAAGGTAAGTATTGCAAAAATTATCAAAACGAGGTGATACCTTGTGACAATTGCAGGTACCATATTCAGCTTCAACTTGCTGCACTTCATCGATCCCGGTTTGAAGGGCTTAGAGCCTAGCTTCTACTTCAGTACTCAGTAAGCGGAATGCCCTTGTCCTCCTCGCTCATGAACGGGTAGTCCGCGTACCCCGCCTCCAGTGCCACGCCCGGCTGCAAGTACCTATGTAGAACGTCTTCGGGTCGTGCGTCCGCGTTCGAAGACGCTCGACGAGGTCCGGATATGAGATGAAGTCGCATCTACTGTCGCAGGTCTGGGCAAAGACGGCGACGAGGGTCGGAGTGAAGGAGAGCGGAAGATAGGAGTTGAAGTATGACGAGTTGGCAGCGCTGCAAGTGTAGGAGGTTAATACATGTAGGAGCTCAGACTGAAATCGGCAAGTTGTGTGTGAAGTCGCACGCGTGTATTAATTGCCTCAGCCTCCCTTGAGGTCGTGGCCTCACTGGGTGGCGTGAATGGACCCATGGTATAACACTATCATCACCATGCACATTGCATGCATGATGCACTGGCGTCGGCGCGGTCGAAGCCCGCAAGCGTGTATGTGCAGTAGATCCCGCGGCGCTATATAGGCCAGGTCGTACTCGTTGAGCTTTACAGCTGAAGGTGTCGCCGAACGGAGATAGTCGGATACCGACGTTGCCGGACGGTCAAGTTGAAGTGGGTCCAACATGGCTACGTTCGTGTACATTACACAAAATAAAAACTCCTCCCACTCATGGGTTCATTTGATAAAGTCTCACCATGAGCGACTCCGACGTCGTCGTGGACGTGTCTCCGCTGCTGCCCGCGTCTTCCACGAACGCTTCCACCTCCCCAACGACCCAAGATGCCTCTCCATCATGCAGCGCAGCCCCCGCCGCCTCCAGTGACGCAGTAGTCGCTCCGCAACACGCGCACGGCCACGGTCACAGCCACGGCCACCACAACTGCCAGCACGATCACGCCCACGCGCCGCCGGAGGAGCAGCCGCCCTTGACCCCATTGGAGGAAATGTTCGCATGCGCCAGACGCAACGATTTAGCGCAATTCGTGCAGCTGGTGGCGCAATACGGCGACGAATTAGCGACGCAGCGACGAGATGCACAAGGCCACACCATCGCCCACTGGGCGGCGCAGAAGGCCAACGGGGAGTTCCTGCACTACTTGCACTCCATTGGAGCGCCCATTGACTCGCCCAGTGAGGACGGGAAGGTGCAGCTGCACCCGATCCATTGGGCCTGTGCAGCAGGGAACCTCAGTGCATTGAGGACGCTCGTGCTCAAGCTCGGCGTCGATATCAACACTTGTGACGCCAAGAAGCAGCGCTCGCCGTTGCTGGTGGCGGCGCAACATGGCCACCCGTTGCTGGTGCTGTTTTGTGTGAGAAACGGAGCCGATGTGGCGCTCGTGGATGCAGACGGAGACACGGCAGTGCACTGGGCGGCGTACAAGGGCGCGACGGAGATCGTGGCGGTGTTCCAGTATCTTCAAGTGAGCTCAGACGCGCCGGACAAGTTCGGCCAAACGCCGCTGCATCTAGCAGCGATGAGAGGAGAGCTGAGTACGGTGCAGTTCCTGGTGGAGACTCTGGATGCAGATGTCAAGGCGCTGGATTCCAAGAAACGAACGCCGAAAGACCTGGCGCAGCTGAAACGTTTCCATGATGTGGTGCGGTATCTCAAGCAACGTGAGTTGCGTGTTGCGGCTTGGAATGTTGCAGCGTTCACGTGGTGGTGCGACCCTGGAAGTCGAGCGCCGTACCACTTCACGGTGCTGAATGCTTTGGTCACTACGTTAATCTACGTGTTCGTTATCTTCCCGGTTATGCCGGATAGACGCAACGTGATGGTACCGCATCTTGCCTGGAACGCAGTGACCTGGTACCTTTTCTATCGGACGGTCACAAGCAAGCCTGGAAGTGTACCAGAAGACAATAAGAAGTACGGCATTGCGTACGATAAGGTTACGGACGCGCTCATTAATGGCGACGATGATGACAAAGATGAAGACAAGATTGGAGAAAGCGCCAGTGCTAGGGCTCAGCGTGAATGCTTGGAACGTCCGCTGTGTCACACCTGCCATATCCAGAGACCTCCACGTTCCAAGCACTGCCGTATTTGCAAGACTTGTGTTCCTGTATTCGACCACCAGTACGTGCCAAATAACCCTGCGGTAACCTTCTATCCAGAGCCTACTAATGAACTAACCTCTGCTTGTAGCTGCCCATTTGTAGACAATTGCGTTGGCCGTGACAACTACGCGGCTTTTTTGCTGTTCGTGACTTTCCTAGCCGTGGACCTGGCTGGAATGGAATACGTGCTCTACCTTCTCTGGCGTTGGCACCACGACATGCGCATTTACGCTGTAGTTGGCATGATCTATCTGCTCTTGATTTTCCTACCGGTGGCGCAGCTTGCGGGCTTTCACATCTACCTCACTGCCCGCAACCGAACAACCAACGAGTTGCTAAACGCGGATCGTTACCGCTTCCAGCGTGGCGGAGAGCTGCGTTCATACGACCGAGGCATCATCAGAAACGTTGCTGAGCGCTGTTTCGGCTTTGACGGAGAACCCATTGAAGAAGATGACTCAAAAGTGAAGGTGAAGCTGCTCGATGAACAACTCAATTCAGTTCCCGTGTAGGCTTACAAAAGGGCTTTATTCATTGGGAATACAAGGGCGCTTGAATACTTTCAACTGAAAAACTACCAGAGCTGACACTTCGTCTTCGGGTTCATGGGTGAACCAGCGGGGCAGGAGAATACTCGGGCAAAGTCGCGCGAGTTACTTGCCACGCCGTTAATGCGCCAACGCTCGGGTGAATGCGGGTCCGTCGCTAAGCGCTGTGTCGCACTAGCGTCGCTCGTTTTCGCACAGAATGCTTGCGCGAATGAGATGAAGAAAAGCTTTTCAGCTTCATTGGCAGGTAAATTCTGCTCCTCCTGGCTCATCGCCTCTGTCGTATCAGCTTCGCTCAACTTGTCAATATACTCTTGATACGCTGCGAAGGACAGCTTAACGCCTCCGTTGTCCGCGATATTCTCGCTCAAAGTGTAGTTTCCGTTGACGTAGCCCAGCACCTTGTCAGCATCTGCACCACTGGTTACAGCAAAGTTATCGTACTGGTTCACCAGACAATCGGTCCTCTTCGAGAACTCCTCCGCTGTCTCGTTACTCCACCAATCTTGGAGATTCCCATCGCCAGCGTAATACCTCCCGGAGGCGTCAAAACCATGCGTCAATTCGTGACCGATAACGGCGCCGATGGCACCGAAATTCCGAGCTGGGTGACGTCCCCGAGCAAAGAACGGAGGCTGCAGGATCCCTGCGGGGAATACGATCTGGTTGGCTGTCGGCTGGTAGTATGCGTTCACAGCGGCACTCGTCATAACCCATTTGTTGCGGTCAACAGGGCCTCCGATTCGAGCCACAGCGCGCTCAAACGCGTGTTGCTTCACAATCCGCATGTTGTCGGCAAGTGGCGCGTCACTGCGAAGCTCATACGGGAAATGCTCGGACCGCGTCGAATGTCCGATGAGATTGGTCATGTTTCCCAGCTTTTCCAGCGCAGCCTGGCGAGTAGCTCCGTCCAACCAGTCCACACGTCCGAGGTTCTTCTGTAATGATGTTTGAACCTGCGTCACCAGCTGACTGGCAAGTTGTTCACTAGCCTGGTCAAAGCGCAGAAGCGCGAAGTATTTGCCCACTAAATCGGGGAAGTTGTCCGTCACACGCTGAAGACAAACCTTCCACCGCGGCGCGCGCGCCTTCTGACCGCGGAGCGTCCGGGCGAAAAACGAGAAGCTGGCTTGCACGAACGGCTCACTGAGCACGCCTGCGAAGGTGCTAATGTACTGGTACGTGAGTACGGCTTTCAGCGTGTCCAGCGTCACCGTATTCCCTGCTAGAAGCTTTTCAACTCGTTCGAAGTACGCGGGAGCTTCCACGATCACATCGGTACTGTGAGCCTTAAGACTGGTCAACAGTCCTGTGCCGTTGACAAACTGTGCGAACGTCAGCGGAAACTCGTCAGCGACTTGAGCCACGTTCATGCGGTTGTAGGTAGCCACCGGATCCTGCAGCTTCTCCTTGGGCACAAACAACGGAGCCAACGTCTGCTCAAAGCCAATGACCGCAGAAGCACGCGACGCAGCAGCCCCCGACTCCCATCCCGCCAGAAGAAACAGCTCCACCACGTACGCATGGAAGGCGTCACTGATGGGGTCGAACTTCTTCTTGTCCAGATAATACTGCGGGTCCGGCAGCGAGAGTCCACTCTGGGAGGCGTACAGCGCGTACGTCGTGGCTTCCCTGGCATCGGCACTCACACTCAAGCCCGTCAAAAAGTCCGGTCCGGCCTTGGACAGTTCCCCCGCCACTTGAAACAGCTCATTCTTGCTCTTGACCCCCGCAATCTGTTGCAGCACAGGCGCCAGCACCTTCAACGAGGCCTCATCGGCCGTCGTGCTGCTGCTATTGCTGAAGTTCATGCAGGAATCAAACAGCTCGCCCACCAGCGGCCAGCCCTGCTGCATCAGCTCCTTCAGCACCTTCTCGTTATCGTCGTGCACCGTCGAGAAGGACAGGAAGACGCTGGCTCTGTCGTCTGGGATCTCCGCCTGCTGCTGCCAGGCGCCGCAACTGAAGGCGTAGAAGTCTCCGCAAGGGTCCACCGCCCTGTCAATGTGGCGCTCCACATCACTGGGCAGTCGCTCCACCCACGCGGCCGCCTCAGAGGCTCCTGCAATGGCTCGAGGCGCGTGCAGCGTGCCGCCGCGCACCACCAGCACCACCACCACGAGGAACAGCACGCCGAGCCCCGCAGTGGCCCAGGCGAAGAGCGGCTTCTGCAGCAGCAGCGGCTGCGGGCCGGCGTAGTCCGCGGGCTCGTCCTCGTGGGTCACGAGTGGCTGCTCGTCGCCCAGCGCCTTCTGCTTGTTCATGGGCGCGTCCTCTTCCTCGTCGATAGGGGACGGCGCGCCGTCTTCGTCGTAGATTTTCTTCCACTTGGCGCCTGTGGAGCGCTCCATCGACGTGCAACTTGGCGCGCGGGCTGCGCACACGTGTCGGCGACTTGATGCTGCCGCCTGCGAAGCTGCTCGAGATCTGGCAGCCACGAACGAGAGCGGTACACGGCGCCGCCTGCTGGCCGGCAGATGTGGATTTGCCCGTGTTGAGGATGAGCTTTTTCACGAAGTGACGCTCGGATTTTACCTATGATTCGGCATATACATGGCTACATTCAATATGACAGTAAGGCTGACATTCCAGACGACAGGGATATAATATATCATGGTGGTTTATAGCGCCAGGTCCGGCGCCAGTCAAAAGTTGATCCTATAACCACGATGGGCGGCAAGAGGAAGCGTGCGGAGACCTCTGTCTCGACGCAGGCGGGCAGCGGTAAAGCGAACGGCAAGATGCACCATGGCAAGAAGAAGCACAAGGTTGCAAACGCGAAGAAAGTGAGCGGATCGGCGCCCCAGAAGACGCAGGAGAAGGCTGCGAAGGCCGTGAAGCCCACGGCGCTGGCGAACTCCAACTGGCTGGCGCTCAAGAGCAGGATCCAGCAGAAGGACCAGCGCCACACGAAAGGCAAGACGCCCGAGAAGAAGCACGACCTGGACGTGAAGGCCCAGAAGCAGCGAGTCAAGCAGGAGAAGCAGACCAAGCGCAAGCAGCTGCGCACGGCCGAGTGGGTGGACAACTCGCGCATCGTCGCTATGGATTGCGAAATGGTGGGCGTGGGGCTCTCGGGCAAGACGAGCGTGCTGGCTCGCTGCAGTATCGTGGACTACGAGGGCAAGGTGCTGTACGACAAGCACGTGCGGCCCGTGGAGAAGGTGACGGACTTCCGGACGCACGTGAGCGGCATCAAGTCCAGCTCGCTGCGGCACGCCATCCCCTTCGCCCAGTGCCTCAAGGAGGTTGGCAAGCTCATGCAGGACAAGATCGTTGTGGGTCACGCATTGAAGAACGACTTCCAAGCGCTCATGTTCACGCCGCCCAAGCACCTCATCCGAGACACGGCGTACTACCGACCCTACATGCGTCGCAAGATGAACGGCACGGTACGTGGGATACTGTGTTGGTGCTTGATGGTGCAGAAGTACTGATATTTGTTTGTTATATCTACAGAAATTGTACCCGAAGGCGCTGAAGCACTTGACGGAGGAAGTGCTGGGCAGACAGATTCAAACAGGACAGCACGACTCCGTACGTCTGCCTCGTCACAAACGACGGTCCTGCCTGAAGCTGATGGGCTTATTGTGAATTTCTTGCTGTCTTGCAGGTTGAAGATGCTCGTGCGACGTTGGAGCTGTACAAGCGCGAGCAGTACGCGTGGGAGAAGTATCTGCGCACGAACAAGAGCCACAGCTCGTTGGTGGGCGTGGCGCCCGCTCTGCCGGTACAGGACAAGGAGGACGACAGTGTCAAAGCGCTGCCCGCCGCCGCCAAGGCCCATCTGGACAGCGACGACGAGGACATCAGCACTGGACGCGGCGCCATGGCCGTCCCGGACTCCAAGGAGCTCGCCATGATGGAGTACGGCGAATAAGGACGGCGTCCCGTAGATAGAAGTGGACACTTTCCACAATGTCCATAAATTGACTTTTTACACTTCCCTCATTTTTACGTAAATATCAAACGACCGGTTAAAAATCCGTAAAAAGTCTGCGACCAGTCACTTGTTATCGGCAGTTGTGGATTCATCCAGTCCGAGTTTAGTGTGACTTCCAGTATCAAGATTGTGTAGAAGCCTTGGTGTATTATCTCGCCGTGGTGCCTCTCTTTACCAGCTACCAGCCCTGCCTCCTTTAGCTCCGTCCTCTGGATGGAGCGGGGAGGCGTCTTCCGTGGTTACGCAGTTAAATATGAGGCCCACATGGACTTCTGGGGTTTCCTCGTCCGAGCTCCTTCGGGACTTGGTGCACGGGGGAGAAGGGCGAGGGAGGCTTCGGTCTCTCTCGCCGCGTTCTCAGCAGTCTGTCTTCGTAGCCTATTGCGGGACCGAAGACAGATCTGTTCCTTCTCGTGCACCGAATGGAGAGGGAGTCCCAGATACATTCCTTGTCAACAACTTTATGTGCATATTGACCATAAGCACTTTTTTACTTTCCACTACTGGTTTCATCCGTCCGGTTAGCGATATACGCAGTGCAAATAGCGTACTGTGCTGCGTGAGGAATACCCTCTCCTCATCGGGTGTCGGTACCTGATGGGGGCGCTTCAGCTTCGGCTGGATGAGCTTTGGGGCTTCCTGCGGCAGTCACATCCCACAGAAATTGTACTACATTCATACTACACATATATGTACATGTAGTAGTAACGTTACTACAAGTATTAGAAGTAGTAGTTCATGTAGTAGGCGATGGTCACATTGACATTGAAATGTAGTAAACGTATTCTCTACACGGTCTTCAGCTGATTGCTCCTGGTAGTTGCTGGAGCCTCATACTACCAGCCATCTACTCGTTGATCACGTAGTTACCTGGGGTGTCGAAGCGGAACTCCTTCACTTCAAGCTGCTTGAGACGGTAGCCACGCATGGCATCGACCGGGTCGCTGTCGGCTGGCACCGACTCGTACTCGACGCCAGCGTTCTTGACCGATAAAGACTTGACCTCCACCTTGGCTCCAGGGCAGGCGACAATGCGCACTGCTCCATCCAACTCCAGCGAGTCAAAAGTGACGTCAGCTCCTTCCACGATCAGCGTAGAGCGAGCGGTGAGGTTGATGGCAGACGGCTTGGTGAACTTCTTCGCCAACGTTGTCTGACTCAACGCAAAGCCCGATCCGAAGACAACTTGCGGGCCTGAGCAGTCCACGGGGATGTCCAGCCACGACTGCTGCTTGGTCTCCTTCGGTAACGACACGCCCAAAGCTCTCAACTTCAAACGGTTGATGGCGAACACTTCGTGCTCCGCGGAGCTCGCACACTGGGGCGGGATATCGTTCTTGGCCTTTTCGCTGGCACTGGCAGCGTCATTCTTGCACGGTGAGTACACGACGGACGAGTGGAACTGCACCAGACCCACCCCACCTTTGCCGCTCTCGTCGTGGTGTTCAATCTGGTACTGCACCAAAAGCTTGGGGTAGTCCTGCATCATGCACTCGAGACGGGCAGGCGACTTGAACGCGCACTTGTTGGCGTTGGCACGGAATTTGGGGTTGAACACCTCGGGCACAAAGCCCTTGGAAGCCTCCAATACAGGCACGTACGAGTCCAGCGCAGCGACGATGCCGTTGATGTTGCCCGGGAACGGCGAGAAGCCCGTCTTGGGGTCGTTCACGTCGCCGTCCGGGAACTCGGTCTTGGCTCGCGTGCGCAGGAATTGGTCGAGCTCGTGGTATTCAACGTTGAACAGGGTCGAGTGTTTGCCCGACGGTGACGTGAAGCGCACAATGCCGCCAGACGCGTCCTTGGCCTTGCGCGGGACTGTCGTGAATGCAAAGCCCCAGTTGTGCTTGACACACGCGCCCAGCATCGGCAGGGCGCCGTTCAGGATCAAGTAGTTGGTGTCCTGGATGAAGTGCACGTACTTCTTGCCTTCCTGCAGCCACTTGGCCGCCAACCCGGACGTGTGCAGCAACGTATGCACATCACCATGACCATGAGGCTTCATCACCAACAATCCGTCCTTCACCACGAGCTTGAGCTTGGGCTTGCCATCATCCGCGGAGCCTTCAATCACATCCACACACGGCACCTTCTCCTGCTTAATAAGCACGAGTTGACCCTCAGCCATGCCGAAGTTCTTGTGCTCCGTCAGGAAGCTCTGCGTGGCCTCGTGCGTCGAGTCCGACGTCATGATGGCCAATGGAATCTGGATCGGGCTCTGCAGTTGAGCGTTGGCCAGAGCCTGCATCGCCAGCAGGTGCTGCACGTACGCTTCGAGGTAGCTCGTGTGGGTCAACGTCTCCACTGGGAGTCGCAGCTTGATGCCTTGGTAGCCCAACCGTTCTCCGAGTCCACCAGCCACCACCACGAAGCAGCATTGGCCCAAGTTGGCTAGACCGGCCTGCTCCAGCTCAGCGAACAATGGCGAGTCGAGCTCCGCCACCGCCGCCAGCTCGGCCGAAGCCGCCGGGTTCGACGGACGCCAATCGGCCCACACATCCCCGGCATCTTGTTCGTCTGCGACTTCGCCGCGCAGCTCCGCGTACAACTTGGTGGCTGTGGACAAGTATCCGGCCACGCCGCCCTTGTACCAGCCGTCGAAGTGCAGCACCTGTCGCCACAAGGCGCTGTCGGTTTTGTTCTTGTCCGCGAGCAGACTCAGCAGCTCCTGTTGGTCCCACGACTGCAGCGCACTCAGCACCGTGTCGTGGCTCTTGTCGTCGTCGATCGAGTGCTTGTAGCCCATGGCAAATTGCGTTCTGCCGGACATGGCGAGCAGCTTTTTGGCAGTCGCAAGTTGCAACGCCGTGATGGGGTCGACACGTCAGGAGAACGAAGCAGCCGCGGGCGGTGATTGAAGTTGAGCTGATCCCTCGACGCGCTATAAACGCCTCGCTCAGTGGGATGTGAACCATGCAGTGCATGATGCACGGTGCCCTGCATGGTGCATGCCTCCAGTACAGTATACGTAGCTCTGATCAGGCTCTACATGTACTGGAGCCTGCTGCACTTGTATCTGCTGCCCAAAGCCTTTGGTTGCATGCATTGCGTGCTTCGAACAGAGTAACCATGGGATTCCGATTACGCCGACGAGGTCGGAAGCGGCCGGCTGACTTTACCGCCTTGAACCTCAAGCGCAACATGCAACTTCAGCTTTATCGTCAACACTACTTAAGTACATGAGCCAACCACGCGCGGATGATTGCACACTATGATTTCTGAAGTTTCTCGGCCCCACCAAGACAAGGAAACCCTACATGGTATAATAGTCAAGTCAATACATACATCTCGTTTCCATTTGAGCAGCTCCCCTACAAATGCTGCGCTGGTCTTCCAAGCTCAATCGTTTTAATGGTCGGAGCCCTCCGACCACTGTCTCGCCAGCTTCTCGCGGGCCTTGGTGCGAACGCCAGTGCTGGTGGGGAATTCCAAGTCGCTTGGAGCTCGGGACAGCGGCGTCATGGGGTCGATCAAGATTGAGCGAGGAGGCACCGCTGTCGTTGACGCTGGCGCTGGCGGCTGAGACGACGCGCGGGTGCTTCGGCTTGCCATACTCGTCGTGTTACCCCCAAACCCAACGAGTCGCTTGATGTCGATACGGAACGACTCGGACGATAGCGTGCTTTGGTCACTTCCGGTGTCTGGTCCTGCGATTTTACCGGCTCCACCCCCAGCGTTAGGAGGGAACAGCACCAGCTCGTGCTTTCGCAGCAGCTCTTTGAATTTATTCTCCCTCGCGCTCATAACGTCCTTGACCCAGCTCGGCACACCAGGAACACGCTGCATACCCACATAGGCGATCGCCACGAACAAGTGCTCTAGCAACAGGATGACGAGCAGACGCCATGCAATGTGCAGGCAACCGAAATTCGGCCCGAAGATAAAATCGTCCAGCGTCTTCCCTTGTTTCTCCAGCTGGTGCTCAATATCAATCACGCACGTCTCCTCGAAGAACTCCAGCACACCAGTCGAGATGCAGATTAACAGCACGTTGACGATCACCGCGATGTAGGCGTAAGTGGTGAGGATACCCTTCCAAGCACCAATTCCATTGGCTCGTCGTGGGATCGGACGCTTTAGTGTCTTGCACAGCCGATAGCCGTCTGTTCTTCCCTTGACGCTATTGATCAGGAAGCACGCGAAAGGCATCAACGGCCACAGCATGGAGAACATGACAGTGAAGCCGAACTGCACCGTCAGCACGTGGAAGTCATCGTACGGGTCGTAAGTGTCCTGTTCACTGTCGAAGAGGATCTCACGTGCCTTCTTGTTCAGCACCTCGATCTCAGTCGGCGTGTACTCGAGGTACCGGGAGCTCGACTTGTTGCCGAACTGAGACTCCTTGTGGTCTTCGTAGTCCAGCGATCCCAGAATTTTCATCGAGCCTGCCTCACGAACACGCTTCTGAGCTCGCGCGTCAGCACGAGCCTGCGCCTTCTCGCGGCGCTTGCGTACTAGCATGGGCGCCACCAGCCTCAGCAAAATGTTCAACAACTGCGTGATCACGATGGGGGTGACAAACATAGCGCTCAGATCTACGTGGCGGCGGTCGAAAGTGAAGAACCCAACGCACTCGATGCAAGTGGCGTCCTTGTCGCCTACAGGACACATGGAGCACGACCCATCTTGATCCACGTACGGGCCAAAGCAGCAGTTGATAGCGTCGCCGAAGAACATGTGATTGAACGTGTTCGTCAAGTAGTTGCCGAGTCCAGGGATCACGAAGATGAAAGCCAGCGAGAAGAACCACGTGTAGTAGTTGAGAAAGTCAAGCAAGAACAGCTTGCGGATCAACGCCTTCTCGTACTGCTCCTCTGTGCGATAGTTCTCCCAATGCGTGAACAACGCGCCCATTTTGGTGACCACCATGTTCCACTGGACGACGTCCACGAAGAATCCGAACACGCATCCCTCCAGTAAAATGAATAGCCACTGAGTCGAGAAGATGTAGCTCTCCTTATACGTGGCCTTGAGGATTTCATAGATAGTAACCCAGCTCGCCACGAGTACGAGCATGATCAGCATTTGCCCCAGCATGAAGAGGAACACGCAGAAATACTTGGGCAGGCGTCGCCACGCAGGATACACCACTTCAACGTCGCCCGTCAACGCGTTCACGCGAGACTCGCCGTGAAACTGTTTATTGCGGTATTCAATCTGCTTCACGTGCAACTTGCCCGTCCAGTCGTACTGCATGCACGCGTTCTCGCGCTCCCACGACTTGAGGAACGCGAACCCCCAGACTACCGACACACCCAGACCCCAAAACGGCAGCAGACGCATGTACGTCGTCATGGAAATTACGCCGCGCAGTAGCTCCAGCAAAATTCCAATAGCCGCCAGCGGAATGAGCCACGTGTTGTAATACTTGAGGAACGCGAAGTAGTACGCCACCTTTTCGCCAAAATTGTAGCGCAGCGAGCGCAGCACCTTCTTGTCGTCCAGCTCGTGCAGTCTCCAGGACGTGACCCATCGATGAATCAGCGTATTCGTCACGCTCTGGTTGTGCATGGGGAAAAGGTCATGAATCCAAACATCCCGCTTAGACAGTCTCGCTCGCTGTTCAATAATAAAATCCACAATCTCGATTCTTTCAGCGGGAGTCGTGGGGTCATCACGACGCTGCGCCACATCTTGCTCCATATCCACCACGGCACCATGTTCCATCCACATGTGCGTGCGGAACTGCTTGACCAACGCCATAACCACGGGGTCCGGCGCTCGAACCAGCAGAATCAGGTACCCGGAGTGCATTTCACCTTTGGAGTCCCCCCCGTCAATGATATCCACCAGCAGCCCCTGACTGCAGAGCTTGTTAACAATCCGGCGGTGCTCGTCCTCACTCTCACTGAGCACGGGTGAGCTAGCCATGCACAGCCTCCTGAAGCCCGATCTTGCATGCGACACGTCCGCGATGCTGTCCATGCATCCTCGTTGGGGGGTCCCCACAGCTCCAGGAGACTCTTCAGACCCCCCACAGCAACACACGCAGCTCAACGTGCGTCGAATGCAGCCTGGCAGTTGCACTCTGCGGTTCACGATGACTGCGAAGTCGTAGTCCGGCACTTGACCGCTCTGTATCTCGTCGGGCTTGAGATACCGGAACGTGCCTAGCTCAGGCGAAGACGACGAGTCATAGCGACGTTCCGACTTCTTGTTAGGGTTTGCATTAGGGTTCTGCTTGGTGCTGCGGCGTCTTGCAACGCTGGCGTCGCTGCTCTTGACGCTGGAGCTTGAGTCGCGCTCATCTGAGTCTGCAGAGGAGGAGGAGGAGGAGGAGGACGAAGAGCCGACGAGACACGCGCTCGAGTCCTCCCGCGCCTGTTGCGCGCTCTTGAGCGTCAGCGCTCGCCGCAATTTGTCGCTGCCGCTGGAGCGGCGGACGCCCTCGGACTCGCGCTTCTTGGCTCTGGTCTTGGCTTTCGGTCGCGGCTTGGCGTCACCGTCAGCGTCGGCCTTGGAGCGACGCGCGGGCGACGCCGCCTCGGTCGAAAGCATGATCGAATCCGATGCAGAAATGAGATGCGCGGCGGATTGAGTCCGTTGGTAGAAACCATCAATTGGATTTGACGGGGAAAAGGTTGATAGAGGGGACAAGACGTGAAGATGATGCGGATTTGGAGGAGCACGTAGGGTACAGTATAGATTAAGACAGGTAAAGAGTGATCCATTTGAAGATGGCTACATCTCATGATTACTACCGACGAAAGCCGTCGGTTTGATGCCATGGTCTCCGCAAACTTACATTCGAGCTGGGGCTGCACGCATCGACTCTATGGCGGCACTTAATATGGTGTTGGGACTGATGCGTGCGATTCCATCGTCTTTCTCGCTTGATATGTGGGTGGAGTCCCGGTGACCGGTCAGCAGAAGGCAACTCAACTCAGGAACGGATAGCGTAACTTCTTGGCGCCGTTGGATTTGCCAGCGATGCCGTGGGCGGTCACTGCCAGTGACTCACTGGAAAAGGCCGGAACCTCAGCCCAGCACTTGACTGACGCGCCTCTGGGACCGTTGCCACAGCGGCAACGATCATCGGCATCCAATCAAGCTGTCGACTGCTGAGATTTCCAGATCTACTTGAATGCAATTCACGCATGTGAAGTTCAACGTCGAAAATGTTCAAGCTATTATAACGACGAGTCGACACCCTATCGGGAAAAAATTATGTGTGTTGCTCGCGACTGCAGGAAACGTCACGGCCCGGACGAAAACTACAAAAAACAAAATCTGCAGCGTCAGTCCCAATTGATAAAAACTGCGTTGTCTACGTGGGAAAGAAATCTGCGGCAACACCAAAGAAATGTGCGAGTATGTAAAAAGTGTAGGCAACGCCATCACGTAGCCTAATGGGGGCTGGGTCATTGCCTGATTCAGGTTAGGACGGTTTCGTGTAGGACGTAAAGCAGCACCATTTGATGTTAAAAGTACTGACTGGCTCACTGTTCGTTTGTTGCTTGGGTTTTCAACTTATTGGACAGCGGTTTGACCCAGAACTGCGTTCATCGGAACCCAGAAAACGAAAACCATAACGAGCACATTCCAGGTATCAACCACGCAGAACTACTACTACTACGTAGTACGTATGTATAACAACGTACTTATCCCTCTTGCAGAAGAGTGCTGGTCGTAAACTAAAGTGCAACTCCTACGGCAGAGCTGCTCAATCATGAGTTCAATAAATTCCCGCAAATACGTTTCGAAGACATGTCAGAAAGAACGCTCTGTTGATTCTAGTGACGGAATCAAGCAGGCATTCATGTCTAAAAGAACACTTCATCAACTTCGTGGAGATTCTTGGCCGCGTCTTCGCGTCCCATCCGAAACATCTCCATCGCCCAGTCAGCATTGGTGCTCACCAGAACCCAGGTAGGCGATATCCAGCGCCACTTCCAGATCTCAAACACCTTGTGAGGTGCATCCGGGTGCACAATGGGGCCCTGACGCGAGTTGCTCAAGCCTCCGTCGACGTAGCGCTTTCCCCGGTACGAAGCCGTCAGCGACGTCGTGTAAAACGGCACGTGGGCCGAGCACAACATACAGTCCACCATCTCCTCGTTGCTCGTCCACGTCGTCATCAAGTGGTTGCGCAGCGAGGGCACCTCCGTGACCGAGAAGTACAGCTTCTTGTCCATGAGTTGGTACGCGTCCGACGGCAGAAGCTCCACCATGTTGCGCTTCACCATGGGGATCCACCTACAGTGCACACAAGTCAACAACCACGTCACCAATCCTCTTTCCCATTGAGATACCATAGATTGCAGCTTTGCCGTACTTGCCCAGCCCAGCGTACGAGCATTGCGCCGCCACCTCGACGAGTGGGATGTTCTCTTTGAAGAAGAACTCCTTGACGTCCATGCCCAGAGCCAGCACCAACGCCGGGAAGCAGCCGGCAGACACCCCCGAGAAAATCACGTCTCGCAGGTCGAACTCCTCCTGCAGGACGGACGCCACGCCCAGAAAGTAGTTGTACATGCCCCCGCAGCCCCCGAAACCCAATTGCGCGACGTCGTGCAGTTCTGTGAGTCTGCGCTTCGACTTGGCCGGCGCCCCCAGAGCTCGCGGCACCATGGGCGCGCATGCCACTTGACGCACCGACTCGTCCGATGCATCGTCAAGCTGCGAAGAGCTCCAGAACCCATTCATGGAGAGACTTGAGGAGCTCCCGACGGAAGGTGGTCAAGCGGGGCAGCACTTTATGTTTGTAACGGACAGGAGGGAATGGGGTATCGGGTTAAAGATGCAGTTTTATAGATGGTAGTATCGGCATCGAACTACTGCAAAGATTGAATGTATACAACGATACACCGGCGAAGTTCACATCATGTGACTTTACATTTGAATCACATGTCAAGTCCAAACAATTGAGTTGAGTCTGGATTCTTGCGTTGGCAAGATCGTTAGCCTGTCACCAGAAGAGACTCGAGCTTGCAACTCATGTATGCGGCCCGCATGCATGTATAATATTTTCTGCGTTGGCTTCTGTCGAAGCTGTGGCTGCAATCGCGCCGGGCTCCGAAGGATCCGCTAGACTGTGTCCAGTTGGCGGCTTCGGATGCTTGGCAAATTTGTGGCAACATGCTCGTGGATCTGGTGGACTTTTTTGCTGGCTGCCACCTTATGTCTTCCCGCCGTTGATGGGGAGGGGGGGGGTATCTACAGGGTCTGTAGGATCCGCTACAGTATCTCTTAGCAACTGTTCGGCTGGCGAATTTCGCCAGAATATCTATCGACTGCTGAGATTACCTCACGTTACTTGGCATATTTTCGCGGATCTAGTGGACGCTTCCGCCTATGAGCGTCTCGTTTGCGTTGGGAACTGTTCTGCCGTTGGAGATGTAGGCTGCGAGAAGCTGTGAGTGCAGTGAACAGGTCTGTCTTATCCAATTCAACTCCAGCCAAGTGAGCATTTCCACCTCCGCAATCAACGAAGCCTAACCAGGATACTTCAAGACGAGACGTACCATATTGTCTACCAGCCACACCGAAGCTGTGGATGAAGACCAGGACGAGGTGAGGCGCCAAAGAAGTCGAGCTGCAGCCAAGTTTGGACCTCTGCAAAATGCCCAGTACAGATACCGCCCACTAAGTTGTACACACAGTCAGTCTATACACCCTCAAAATCGGTAATGAGGACTTATCGCTTTTAGGAGGAAAAACCCAGTTTTCCCGCCCAGAGGGATCTTTCACCATTCAAACAGAGCCCTGCAAGAC
>KZ985888.1:0-22309 GCA_000687305.2 Phytophthora rubi | reverse complement strand
AGATAGTACTAATATTAGCCGGAAAAAATCTAATATCTACTATAGTAGAATTAAATCAGCTGGGAAAAATTATAATATTACTATAGTAAAATAATATTATTTCACCGGTAATATTTAAAAAAATCTACTACTGTAATATCTACTATCAATCCCTGGCTGCAACTTGCAGGCAGTTGTTAAGAGCAACATCGCTGTCGGCTATGGTGGTTAGGGTAAGTTGAAGCATGGCGATCTGACTTCGTTAATGTGGACCACACCATTTCCTCCCAATACAAGCCCCTTCTTGGCGTCTTTGCCAGCCAGCCACCAGATCCCTCAGTCAGTAAACGGAGCTCTCCGCTCAACCTTCCGAGTACGTTGTGGTAGTTCGTTCGCCCCCCCCCTCCTTCCTGCCTCGTACTAACCCCCTCCTCCCTGCAGCTCCCTACACACACCAGACACTAGCATGTCGCACTTCTTCCACAAGCCGGAGAACGCGCTGAAGCGCGCGCGCGAGCTGCTGGCCATCCCGAACGTGGACGCCGGCGTGCTCAAGCGCACGAAGCACTCGGCGCTCGAGATCCTGCACGACGCGCTGATCGCCAAGAAGAACCGCACGTGGCAGCCCACGCACGAGGAGCTCATGATCCTGTACCTGGACATTTGTCTGGAGCTGCAGATGGGCCGCGTGGCCAAGGACGGCCTGCACCAGTACCGCAACCTGAGCATCCAGCACAACCCGGCGTCGCTCGAGACCATCATCAAGCACTTCGTCACGCAGGCGGAGCGCAAGCTCGCGGCCGCCAAGCAGGAGAGCAACGAGCTCAACCTGCTGGCCGCCGCCAAGGTGGATCTGGACGCCGCGCAGACGCCCGAGGACGTGATGCTGTCCACCACGACGTTCGAGGGCTCAAGCGACCGCACGGACCGCGAGGTGGTCGTGCCCTGGCTGCGCTTCATGTGGGAGACGTACCGCACGGTGCTGGACATCCTCAAGAGCAACTCGAAGCTCGAGCCGCTGTACAAGGCCACGGCCATGCAGGCCTTCGACTTCTGCACTGAGTACCAGCGCAAGATCGAGTTCCGTCGCGTGTGCGAGATCATGCGCAACCACCTGAGCGCGCTGCAGAAGCACGCGGCCGCCCCCACGACGCAGTCCACGCGCCAGATGCGCAGCTGGGAAGGCTTTACGCTCGAGAGCGTGGAGCGTCTGCTGGAAGTGCGCTACCGTCAGCTGCAGGTCGCCACGGACCTCGAGCTCTTCTCGGAGGCCTTCCGCACGATCGATGACATCAACAACATCATGAACCTGGTGGAGCAGACCCCGCGCGTGGAGCTGCTCGTCACGTACTACGAGAAGCTGGCGCAGATCTTCCAGGTGTCCAAGAACCACCTCTTCCACGCCTACGCGCTGTACAAGTGGTACTCGCTGCGCGTGGCCGGGCTCCAGGGACTTGCTGGCGCCCAGGCGCTGCAGGAGCTGCCCGTGCTGGTGTCGGAGGAGGAGCAGAAGGAGATGGCGACGCGTGTGGTGCTCGCTGCTCTGTCCATCCCGCTGCTGGACTTCGAAGCGTCCTCGTCCGTCCTGGGCGACGACGACTCCTCTGCTGCCCAGGTCGCTAACAGCTCGCTGAATGCTGCTGCGCGCGACAAGAATTCGCGCATGGCCGCTCTGCTGGGCTTTGCCTCCACGCCGACTCGTGCTAACCTTCTTGAGGACATCGAGGCTGCTGGCTTGCTGCCCAAGGCCTCGACTGCCGCGAGCGAGATTTTCCAGCGCGTGGAGCTGCAGGAGGTGGACCCGCTGCAGATCGTGAAGCAGCTCCAGCCCTTCCTGACGACGATTCGTGCTGAGCCTCTTGCCAAGGCTTACGTCGATGGCGTGGAGCGTCTTGTGGTGCGCCGCGTGCTCTTCCAGCTCACGCGCGTGTACGCCAGCGTGACCATCTCTCACCTGCGTTCGATTTTCGTCGGCCTTGACGTTTCCTACGAGGAGATTGAGACGCTCATTGCGCGCTCCCGCAGCCTGAGCACTGTTGCCCACGCCAGCGCCCCTAGCCTGTCGAGCATGTACCGTCGCAATGTTACCCAGCACGGCAGCAATAACGCCGAGACCTCCTCGACGGACGCTGTGTCCTCCACTCAGACACGTACTAAGATTCGTATTGACCACGTGGAGCAGTGCATTCGCTTCACGGATGCTGTTGATCTTGAGGCTAACGCCACGCAGCTTACTCTTCTGGGCGAGCGTCTCACTCGCGCGATGAGCAAGGTGCCTGCCACCGCTACGGCCTCTGCCTCGGCTCGTGACGAGCAGAAGAAGAAGCTGTTCGCCACCACCCGTTCCCGCATGCAGAAGCAGCGCTCCGAGATGCTGGTCCGCCGTGAGGTGATTGAGCGCAAGAAGGAGGAGCTTGAGAAGCTGCAGCAGGAGAAGCTGCAGTCGCTTGAGAAGAAGCGTCAGGAGTTCGCTCAGCGTCGTGCGGAGATCGAGAGGGAGCGTTTGGCCCAGGAAGCTCGCCGTCGTGAGGCTGAGAAGAAGCAGAAGATTCAGGACGAGATCAAGCTGAAGGAGACCCGCCAGATGCTCGATAAGCTGGGCCACACGGACGTGAGTGACCTGGATCTCGCTACTATTGACAAGGAGAAGGTGCTCAATGAGGCTAAGGAGAAGGCCAAGAAGGCGAAGGAGCTTGCTCAGCAGAAGCTGCGTGAAAACGCTCGTCGTCTTGACTACATCGTGCGTGCCACGCGCGAGGAGGAGCAGCCTATTCTGCAGCGCCAGGTCGCGGAGGCCAACGCTGAGGCTCTGAAGCGTTATGAGGAGGAGTCGGCTGCGAAGCTGAAGCGCGCCAAGGAGGAGTACGAGCACGGCCTCAAGGAGAAGGCCCGTCTGGCCCCTGCTATCCAGGTGAGCACCGAGTTTGTCGAGGCGCACAAGGCCCGCCGTATCGAGCAGTACAAGAAGGCTTCCGAGGAGCAGAAGAAGAAGGCGATGCTGGAGCGTCTGAGCGCCCGTGTGGCTCACGCCAAGGAGCGTTACGAGGAGGAACAGCGTTGTCTGCGTGAGGAAGAAGAGGAGAAGGAGCGCATCCGCCGCGAGGAGGAGGCTGAGCGTGAGCGTCAGCGCCAGCTCGAGGTGGAGGAAGAGCTCCGTCGCCAGGAAGAGGAAGAGGCTGAGGAGCGTCGCATTGCCGAAGAGAAGGAGCAGGAGGAGCGGGCCCAGCGTGAGCGCGAGGAGGAGGAGAAGCGCATTGAGCAACGCAGCTCGGGCCGCTTCGGTGGCGCTGGAGCTCGTGGTCTGACGGGCGGCTACCGCGACTCGTTCCGTGACCGTGACGACGACCGCCGCGGCGACGACAAGGAAGATGGCGAGTGGACCCACGTCAACCGCGGTGGCCTGTCCGGCCGTGCGCAGCCAGTCGCGCCAGAAGGCCGCTGGGAGCGTCGCGGACCTCCGGCGCGTGAGAGCTTCGGTGACCGTGATGGACGCGAGGGTGGCGCCCCACGCCGCGCCTTTGGTGCCGACCGTGGTGAGCGTGAAGGCGGCATGCGCCGTGCTTTTGGTGGCGACCGTGAGGAGCGCGAAGGCGGTATGCGCCGTGGTTTTGGTGGCGACCGTGAGGAGCGTGAAGGCGGCATGCGCCGTGGTTTTGGTGGCGACCGTGAGGAGCGTGAAGGCGGCATGCGCCGTGGTTTTGGTGGCGACCGTGAGGAGGGCGGCTCTCGCTGGGGCAACCGTGACACGTTCCGCCGCGGTGACCGTGATGGCGAGCGCGACGCCTTCCGTCGTGGTGGCGACCGTGATGGCGAGCGCGACTCTTTACGCCGGGGTGGAGACCGTGATGGTGATGACCGCTTCTTCGGCCGCTCGCAGCGTGAAGGCTCGTACCGCCCACCGCGCGCTGGCGACCGCGAGGCCCCACGTGCGGGCGACCGCGAGGCCACGCGCGCTCCCGATTCTGGCCGTTGGAGATAGGCATTGATTGAACAAGCCATCGTTAGTGCTTTTGTAGGAATACGTTCCAAGGTAGCAACAGGTTCAGGCGTGTTAGCAGTGCGATTGACCTCGTTGCAACTTGCTCGACCATTGATGAGAACGCGTCGCACCGAATCAAACGCACGGCGCCTAACTATTTAACTAGTTTGGATGTTATACCTTCATCGAGTTCTGTTTTGGATTTTGAGCATGGCGAAGTTGATACTACATTCAATTAGCCTGAATTTGTCTGTTTCTACATGCGACGAGCATCGCCAGCTAACTTCCTGCTCAAGCTTCTCCAGGTAGCCGATGTCGCCCGGCGTGAGGCTAGCCTTCACGCTGCGGCTGTAGACGGTGTCCATGTCCACCTCGCCCACGAGGTAGCGCGAGATGTCGGCGAAGTGCGTGGCCTGCTCGACGATGGGACCGCCGCAGTGCTCCGAGTTCCACCAGAACGGGCTCGGGATGTTCGCGTACGTGCAGTTGTAGCGCGCCATGAGGCACACGGGCTTCTTGCCCTTCAGCAGCTCCTTGATCTTCTCGCCGAACAGCGAGTAGCGGAACATGTAGCCCACGGACACCACGAGCTTCTTCTCCGTGCGGAGAGCCTCTACTTCTGCCGCGTACTTGGTGATCTCGTCCACAGACGCGTTCGACAGCGGCTTCTCCAGGAACAGGTGCGCACCTGCGCGGAGGCACTGCAGCTCCAACGGGTACTTGTAGCAGCCGTGGTATGAGGGCGGCACACCGATGAACACAGCCGTAGGCTTGACGGTGTCCAGCATGTCCTGCAGGTCGGCGAACACTTCCGTGTTGGCCCAGACGTGCGCAAACTCCTTGTTAGCGCGGCGAGCACCGACCCTCTCTTGAGCCCTGGCGACGAGCGGGTCCACGACGGCTACGATGACGGCACCGAGTTTCTCGAGACGAGAGGCGTGGTCCCAGGGTCCTTCGCCGCCTCCGAAGTTGACGGCCCCAGCGCCGACGAGGGCCACACGGGTTCCGGAGATAGAGGTCATTTTGGAGGAATGAAATGGGGGGGGTCGTTGTACTGCAGACGACAAATTGAAAATGAATAAGGACGGAGAGCAGAATGGCTTGTCGGTCAATCTCATGCTCACGTGGACTTGTGTTAACGGCCCTCTCGCGAGATGTTGAAGTAGAGAAAGCCGGCGTTTACGTGCGTATCGTGTTTACGCGTAATCTCATGAGATGCTGAAGTGGCTAAGAGCCGGCGTTTAGTTGCGTCTCGTGTTAACGGCTGATGTTGAAGTAGCAGAGAGCCGGCGTTTACGTGCGACTCGTGTTTACAGGCCGAACGCCCGTATGATTCCTTCATAAGTTATGAATGAAGGCTGCGAAGCTACAGTACAAGATTTGCGAAGGGTTGGCATAGATGCGATTGTACTGACTTACTTTCATTTGACACTGCAAGCCATCAACTTGCACATGCAGGTATCTTCCCGCAATGGGACACTTCACCCTTTGGCCTCATCTAAGTCAGTACAGCCACATGGGTAGCGGTACAAATCCTGAGAACGGCCCGCACTTCCTGTGCCGCACTTCCTGTGATGTACCTCGCACAGTGTGCGAGGTACATCGAGAGATGCAGTTGCAAATTAGGCGGGGGCGCCTGTATGTACGTCGCCTTCCGTCGATTTGTCCACCAACTGGCTGCACCAAGCAGAAACTGGTGGTTAAATCGACGGAAAATGCATGTACCGGTACATGTACTGTACAACCGTTTGTCCTCACCACTCAATATTACTAAGAGAAAGACACGACGTGACTATCCAGCACATCTGACAGTGGTTGAAGTCCAAGGCATCGCATGCATTACCCTTGAACCTTCAAATCTCACATCATGCCAGGACCAGCCAACAACCCACACGTGTATTCATATTAAGGTCCAAGTACACGACGTAGTCGACTCAACGGATCGCCGCATTCTACAATTTACCGTACCACCTACTCACTCATACACCCAAGATGGCTTCCGATACCGCCGAGACGACAATCAACGTCCTCGCTACCATCGCTACGGCCTGCATTTTCTTCAGCATGATCCCCGGCATGTACAATGTTCACAAGAAACGCAGCACGGCAGGCGTCAACTTTTATCCGCTCGCGATGATGTTCGGCCAGAGTATGGGCTGGTTATTTTACTCATTTGCGGATCACTCTTTCTTCCCGGTGGGAGCGGTCAACTGCCTGGGGGCTGTTCTTGGCGTTGTCTTCTCGGCCATCTTCATCCTGCACGAGAAGGAGCGTCGAGTGCGATACTCGATCTTCTTTTGCGGCGTGTTCGCACTGGTCATCGTTCTGCTACTTTATCGCTTTCTGGGTACGCAAGACGACGACAAGATCGCGAAGGTGTTGGGGTACTTTGCCGACGTCTTGGCCATCATCATGTTCGGCTCGCCGCTTATTCTTATGGGTGACGTGATCAAGACCAAGAACTCGGAGATCATCGCGGCGCCTATGGCGGTGTCGGGCTTTATCAACGGTTCGCTTTGGAGCGCTTATGGTATCATGCAGACGTGCTCGTGCCAAATGCGATCAGCGGCTTACTGTGCCTGGTACAAGTGATTCTCGTTTTGATTTTCCCTCACAAGAAGGGAGAGCTCTCTGAGAAGTTTTCGGTGGATAACGAGGTGTAAGTTAGCCGCTATCGGATGCATAAGAGGTAGCCTTCTTTTTGCAATCCCTCCCAGATAACATTGATGTCACACCTTTCGCTTGCTTCGTGTACTGTTTTGTTTCAGAGATGTTGCTGTAGTCCTCAATGCTCGAGCAGAGGCGCGTGTGTTGAGGCGTGTGTGTGCGCTGCTGTACTCGGCGCTCGCGGCCATGTACGTCCGCTGTGCCTAGAGTTCAAAATAATCCGTCTCTCCTAACGGGAATGCAATTGCCAGAGGGCTGGACGTTTTGACCCCCTTGTCCGTGGAGAGCTACAACCGCTGCCTGGAGGCTTATTCCGCGGATGCGGCGTCTCCATTGACGCGGTTCTAGTTGCCAATTCCCGGTGATCAGAATGGGGTCCAGTCGTCTCATTTATTGGTGCTGGTGGGCAATTCCAAGGCTCTGTGGGACCCTTTTCTAGACTTTGTGCAGCTTGAAATGCAGCGGAACGAGGGCCGAGTGCTGGACGACCCGATGGACCGATACGTCAAGCAAACAGTCAGTTCCTCGCTGAAGGAGTTGGCTGGCAGCTGCAAAGCCTTTGAAGACGCAAAGGTGTCGTGAAGCAATTGTGAACTTTTGAGCTGCGAGGTCTCTAAAATGTTGTCATTTTGTCGGATACCAAGGTGTACTAGGTGGCGGACACGGAGCCGGGCAAGATGCAAGACGTGCGCATTCTCCAGCGTAGTGTGCGGACTCGCCGAGAGAACCTCTGCCTGGCCTGGCCTACGTTCGCGCCCCGCCGTCAGCGAAGGTTGTCGAGTGTCGTCGCTTGCTGCAGCAAGTGCTGAGGGAGATCCGCGATCGCTTTCCCGACGGTATCGACGCCATCTTGCTCAGTGCAGGGCTGGACACCTCCATCTTGTCCGAGGCGAGTGATCAAGACTTTGCTGCCACATGCAACAACGACGACGAGTTCATGTCCATCTCGCTCGACAAGACGGCCAAGGCACACCCAATTCTACGCTTTCATTACGCGCTGACAGTACGAGCTGACCCGACGACCCAAGACGCCGTTTTCGCTGCTAACATCTTCAAGCGGCTAGAAAATGTGTCGATTGAGCAGCACCACGTGCTCCGCATGACTCTGGACGATCTACTGGAGAATTCCTCGGAAGTAGCGCGTCTATTGTCAACTCGCTGGTCATCTACGAAGCGTTACGAGAGGCTTCAGAGCGTGGTGTCAAGCATCTCGTGACCGGTGACGCAGCGGACGAGGTATTCTGCGGCTACTCTTTCTACCACGGCATGACTGAGGAGGCCTGAAGCAAAAACCGCGAGCGAATCACCGCCACCATGCAGTTCACTACGGCCAAACTCGCCAAGGAGCTCGGGATTGAGGTGATGAGTCCGTACCTCGACGCTCGAGTCGTGGCCTTCTCCAAAACATTGAGCAAAAGCGACATGGTCGGCGACCGCACCCCAGTGCCTCGTGACGAGAGCAAGGAGTGCATAGCAAACTGATTCTGCGTCAGGCAGTCCCTGAGAGTTTCTCTCAGTGGCGAGCCAAGGAGCCGATCGAGGCCGGAGCCGCCACGACGCGACTGCAACTCGGGGTACTTTGATTCCCATTGGACCGACAAAGAGTTCGCCGAGCAGCAGCATGTTGTCTTCCAAGGGCACGGCGTGTACATCCGCGACCGAGAGCATTTGTATTTCTTCCGCGCGTTCTTGAGCGCTTTCGATGGAGACCTGGCGAAGGTGCCGCGCAGAAAATTCAACGAGGCCAAGCAGAAGGTGGACGCGCACGGGGAGGAGGAGGCGGCGGACAGTGCGAACGGGTTTTTGCTCCGGGTGCGGGTTCGAGTTATCCCATCCGAAGCAGGACATTTGCGTGACTTGCGTCTCACCTACCAACGACTCACAAGGTTATGCCACCCAAGCTCTCGCCAAGCTTGAAAGTGAAAAGCAACGTCTACTCCAGCACTAAATAGGATCAGTTGGTGATGATTGACAAGCTTCAGAAAAATCCGGCGCTTATAGGAAAACACGAGAGATCTACGAAGTTATAGCCGCTAATTGCGGGTGGCGAACTTGTGCTGTATTGGAATTTCTGACCAGTACTGCGTATTCTTCCCCTTTTAAGGTTGGATAGCGCTAGCAAATAAACCCACGGACTTTGGTGACTGAGTCCACATTCTCAAAACTACCTCGTTGTGCTGATGTGTAACTTTACTCCATGTAGGAAAATTGGTATCACGACTATGCCACTCATGTTTGGCCATCTGAGTGTCAGTGTCAGTTGAAGTCGAAGGCGTCGCATCTACCACGTTCTTTCATCTGCGGTTTGCTCTGCGGTTTGCCACAAACGGCAACGGTATGCGGCGGAAATCCCGCGGTGGGGTGCACAGTCGATGTGTTTCACTTCCCGTCGATTTAACCACCAATTGATTGCGCCCGCTGTTAACAGAAACTGCAGGTGAGGGTGTCCAACTGTACGCACAATTGAGGATCGGTTCGGCAAGGTGTCATTGCCATACTGTACTGTACCCCCAGATGCGTTGATACGTGTTTGTGTTGAGGTCGACATAAGCAAGGTTGACATGTGCTTACACAACAAATGAGGGAGCACAAAACAAATTCGTAGCTTTCAAAACTATTACAGCCAGTCGCCACTTTTTAGGAACAAATTTCAAATCACTCGAACATAATACATGTACATGTAATAGATTTCATGTAATACAATATCAAGAAAGGATTACAACGACGATAAAACCCGCGCCACTTGCTAAATTATTACAGTGTTATGGATAGGGATTATGTACAATTCTCAGTTTTGATTGGCTTAACTGCACCAAATGTACTCTGTTTGATTAGACTCAGTACATAAAGTGGGTAAATGTGCATAAGCGAAACATGACGCGGGTTTTTTCGTTACGGGGCTTTTTCCGTCGTTGTCTGTATAGAAAGTTATATCATATGCTTCTGTCTTTTCATGCACATCCTAAGTCTTTACAATCATGAAGCTGTACATGTATCGCTCCATGTGGAACTTGTTCTTCTGTCCAACAAGCTTCGCAACGCATCTACTACATGATTACATGATACGGTATTTCTTAATAATAAATTTGTGTAGACAGATCAATTCTTCAGCCACATCGGTTCTCCTCCTGTAAATTCCTATCCGAGCTCTTACAAAGTAGCGGTTTAGACGGCGCTACCAGCCCAATTCTCTGGTTTGCTTCGATCTGCCCTATTTCGAAGCTGATTCGTCCTAATTAGTAGCTATTTTGGGTATCTATGTATGTGTACAAGCACATAAGGCAACACCAGACTAAATTGCGATTTCAAAAATGATCTGGACGTTTGAGAGCTCTAAAGCTAACATAGCTCTCTACATGCTAGTATAGCTAGCCCGAGACGCGTACTTACATGTAGGCGTTAATTTAGACCTGAAGTCTTTGCGTGGTCGCATGATACGACCCAACCTTATTTTGTACTTAAGTAGGGGGGGGGTCGGTGGTACATGTATTTGCTACGCTTTCTTTTTCATGAACTCAATGTCTTCACGTTTTCCGGCTTTCAGAAATTGCGTCGCTACTGATTATATTCATCAGCGATGAATCAGCTCTCGTTCAACCACGCGCGAATCGAAACCGCCGGCTCTTCGCCACTTCAACTTCTCATGCGATTACGAGAACAGATTATTACCGTAAACACGAGATAAGCCGGAGCGCAATTCTGCTGTTCCAACTACTCCTCTTTTCCATTTTCCATTTTGCCTTCTGCAGTACTACGACCCCCCCATTTCATTCCTCCAAAATGACCTCTATCTCCGGAACCCGTGTGGCCCTCGTCGGCGCTGGGGCCGTCAACTTCGGAGGCGGCGAAGGACCCTGGGACCACGCCTCTCGTCTCGAGAAACTCGGTGCCGTCATCGTAGCCGTCGTGGACCCGCTCGTCGCCAGGGCTCAAGAGAGGGTCGGTGCTCGCCGCGCTAACAAGGAGTTTGCGCACGTCTGGGCCAACACGGAAGTGTTCGCCGACCTGCAGGACATGCTGGACACCGTCAAGCCTACGGCTGTGTTCATCGGTGTGCCGCCCTCATACCACGGCTGCTACAAGTACCCGTTGGAGCTGCAGTGCCTCCGCGCAGGTGCGCACCTGTTCCTGGAGAAGCCGCTGTCGAACGCGTCTGTGGACGAGATCACCAAGTACGCGGCAGAAGTAGAGGCTCTCCGCACGGAGAAGAAGCTCGTGGTGTCCGTGGGCTACATGTTCCGCTACTCGCTGTTCGGCGAGAAGATCAAGGAGCTGCTGAAGGGCAAGAAGCCCGTGTGCCTCATGGCGCGCTACAACTGCACGTACGCGAACATCCCGAGCCCGTTCTGGTGGAACTCGGATCACTGCGGCGGTCCCATCGTTGAGCAGGCCACGCACTTCGCCGACATCTCGCGCTACCTCGTGGGCGAGGTGGACATGGATACCGTCTACAGCCGCAGCGTGAAGGCTAGCCTCACGCCGGGCGACATCGGCTACCTGGAGAAGGTGCCCGTTGACGAGACGATCATCCCGGCGGAGAACCGCGTACCGCGCGCGCACGTGGCCAACTGGTTCTTCAAGAGCGGTGCGCTCGGCAACTTGGTGCATGGCGCGCTGCTGCAGGGCGAGGCGTACGACGCGTCGGTGGAGATCATGGCGGACGGACTGCGTATCGGCGTGGTCAAGCCGTACTCAGAGACGCCTACGCTCAAGGTGCTGCAGGGTGACAGCGACGAAGAACTGACGTTCGAGTTCCCCGGTGACGACATGTACCTGACGGAGGACCGCGAGTTCCTGAAGGCGGTTCACGGTGAGGGCGACGACATCCGATGCCAGTACCAGGACGCAGTGAACACGTACGCACTGACGTGCAAGATCCGCGACGTGGCTCTTGCCAACTAAGCTTGAGCAGGAAGTTAGCTGACGAAGCTCGTCGCATGTAGAAACAAACAAGTTCAGGCTAATTGAATGTATCAACTTCGGCATGATCAAAATCCAAAACTGAACTCGATGAAGGTATCATCCAAATTACGCCTTCTCATCAATGGTCGAGCAAGTTTCATTGAGGAGATTGAAGCATGTCCGTCGCAACACCGAGAAGAAGCTGCCAAGGAGGACGGCGGCGGGCGCGACAATGATTAAAACTCGAGGTAGAATGGAGCGATTCCCGCAGTCATTCTGAGATGTCAAAACATAGATTTTGACACCCAGTTCAGATTTAGGAAAGTGCATGCCCACCCGCAGCTTTTAGCCAACATTTCTGTTCCGCTCAGGCATGAGGTCTCGGTCCTGTGTGCAGCGGATGACGGAGCATAAGTTAGTCATGGCGGAATTGAAGAACTTGCAGTTGCAGCACTAGGTGGTGTAGCACGGCGCCATGCGGTCGCCCACCTTGACGCTGGTGATACGCTGCCCACGACGTTAGCGCCCTCGTGGCACATGATCACGGAGAAGAGGCCTTGGTCTGCGCCCCGAGCGAGTGAGCTCGTCTTACACCCGTTCTTCAGTTTGATTGGACGGATACATCCGGATATCATGGGCGGTTGCAGTTGGATTGAACGGGTGGATCCGGATATCACTAACAGTGCACCTGTGATATAAAGCCGCGGCTTTATTAAATAAAGCCGCGATAAAGCCGAACGATAGATCGGCTTTATTTTGGATAAAGCCGTAAAGCCGAAATAAAGCCGCGGCCAAATCCAACGCTGACACAACTGCCCCACCCACCTTGCTTCGTTGCGGTTGTTCTTGGTCAGGAGTGAGCGATGAGCCGACCCGGCGGCTGCGAAGGCGCGGTTTTGCTCAAAGGACTGGACTTACCTATGGTAATTAAAAAATACGGATGCACTTCCCAGGATTAATTGTTTGGTTTTTGCTGCATTTGCATGGAGCGTCTGCTTTCAAAGCACGTGCATCCAGTGCTGTTCGTAAGTCGCGTTTCCCAATGGCACTGGACTCACCTTACTCTCATTCCTCAATTCGCCCTTCAGCCCACAAGTGTTTTATCGTCGACATCCTGGAATCAACCATGCGTCTGCCATCCACGCTCCTGGTGGTGGCTGCTCTCACGCTTCTCGCGAGTGGCAGCGCTCACGCGGATACCACGAAGGTCTCCACGTTGGCGTCTCCTGACCTCGACGTGTTGCGGAACAGCTGGTAAAAAGGTGATGACATCACTTAGCAGCGAGTCTACGACTTCAAGCTGCTGGGGCTGTGTTGATGAGGGAGTTGACTAAGCCCAGTCTTGTATCTCGTGGGATGCAAAAGGGACCAAGGACTCCTTGAAGGAGAGCTCGACTTTGCGGGACGAGCGGGTCGTCTTAATGGAGGACACCCCTTCTCGTCCCGCGGGGTATTCGTGTGTCGCGGGGCCAGGATGCGTGCTTCGACCTGGTGTCCACGATCGGCTTGGACAGTGCCCTTGGGGAAAGTTAGGAAGCTCCCGAAACGGAGATCCCGGACAGAAAAGGTCGTGCCGTATGGCGTTATGGCATCTAATGTAATGTACTGTATTACGTTTCGCGTAGCCACATTGCCAGGCCTCTTTAATTAATGGTGGGTTTTTGGGAAATCACCACGATTAGCTTAATGCTGGGCTGAGACGGCAACTTAATTGTGGTATGGTGTGGGACGATACAAACAGTAAGATAACTGTATGAGAATGATTACATCAAGTGTACTTGCCAAGCCTTCTTCTGTCTCTACTAAAGCTATTCGTTTGAATTGCTTCTCGTGCAGAATTCCCTCGAGTGAAAAATCTGTCAGCGAGTGTAGATACTGCTCTCGTTCCCAACCGATGACCGAAAAATCCGATTCCACGGTGGCAAGGAAGGTCGTATTAATATAGTCAATGCGCCACAAAACTGCTGTAAAGCTGTGATAAGGCGTCTATTGTACGGTGGTCGCTTATGAACGCACGTGCATCAGCAACCTTAACGGCATACGAGCCTCTAACGACGTAGTCGTTAGATGGTGACAACTGAAAAAAAAATATCTGCAGGAAGTGGCCTGACACGGAGACCTGCGTCCATAGATTGTTGTTCAGATTTCGTGAAGTTGTGCTACTTGCTGTCCAAGTAGAGTATTAATATTAATAGCGAGGCCTTGAATCCGCTGGCACGTAATGAAAAAAAAACCTTTGCTATAGTATTGAGTGAGAGTATCGCAAAAAAATAGGAGCGCTGGCTGGCATAAGGGTCTCGATCGAGTAAAGTACAAAGTCAAAACGTGTTCTGGACCAAATCAAAATCTCGAAAAGGACGGGATCAAACACAACTATACAACAGCATAGCCGTCTGCGTCGCCAAACCCATAAATAGGACCTGCCCAATACCGTAGCCAACCAGGTACAGTATGAGTGGGTCAAGAATAACTCGGTGGGCTGGTCAAGAATAACTCGTTAGAAATATGTATAGGCTTAAATTTGAGTTCTCGGCCGCACGTGCGCTTTAGCCGCAGCGCGCGTGCACCCAGTGTGTTGAACAGGAAACAATCTACCTGTTCAAGCAGTGGGAGGCGACTAAATTGGAGCCTAGAAGAAGACTCAGTTCCATGCTCGTCCGCACCGAGATATTCTTGACCCAGCTATTATATAGAAATTTGTATGTGGAAGAATGTAAGGTTACGGTACTACTCAAGACAGTACCGTAACTATGCATTACGAGTTATTCTTGACCAACCGAGTTATTCTTGATCCACCGAGTTATTCTTGACCTAGCAAACATATAGAGGTTTGTATGCGGAAGAATGTATGGTTTACGGTACTATTCTAGACAGTACCGTAACTGTACAAAACGAGTTATTCTTGACCCAGCATATTATATGGGGTTTTGTATATGTAAATGCAAGTACCGTAATTGCACCGTGTGTACTGTGACTGATCTAATAGTACAGTAACTAGACTGATCGCCACTCAAATGCACTCCCATCGCGACCAATGCACAACTCGCCAGCGTTCGCCGCACGAAAAGCGAGTTCTGGGTCTCCTACTGGCAAAACGAGACTGCCGTGTCAAGTAAATACGCATGGTCGCGCAAGAACATTGCTTAAAATGCTCGACAAATAAGCAATGAGGTGTTCCTCCAATAACATGCTTACAAAATGTGGTTCAGCGAGAGCGAGGATAAAGAAGCCCTACAGAGCGAGGTGGAAGTTTCTCAACGCAGCATTCATAACATATTTGTGCAGCGCGGGAATCAATTTTGCTAAACTAGCATTCGTTTCATTTATAAAAGGCCGGAAGGCGCTGATAATTAGCGCCGTAAGCCGCTCCAACAGGCCCGACTCTAAAAGAACATCGGCACGTCTATCATAGACCGTCAGTGCTACGCCTGTCATTTCCCCTAACGCCAAAACCACCGTAGCACCGTAGCTAACCCAGTATTGCTTGGCGAAGGTGTACTCCATCCTTGGATATGCAGATCAGAATATATATTTCTTATGGCTGGATATTTTGGTTATGCACTTCCATTTCAAAATGAATTCCTAGCGGTTTGTATCAAATTGTATATTAGGATTTTATTGTTATAAGAGATTGTTTCCTACTACTAGAAGTACCAGTCAACTGAGTAGGTACTGGTTTTTCAAAGATCTTTTGACTAATAGAGGTATACATGTCGTTTAGGGACACGTCAACCTTCATACGCAGCATATTCTACAAGTGTGATAAATCGTCATGACTCTCACGTTTGAATTTGAAGTGAGGTACATTAATGTCATTTAACCGAAGCTAACGCCACCTAATTCCCATGCTCCTCGAACGCCATGAATGCTATCGAGGAGTAGTCGACCGACCGTTCGCATGCAGCAGGGTGTCGGTCTCCCCTACGCGTTACACGGTTTCTGCGACGGCCCCGTAAGAGGCCGATTTTTCTTGTAGCCGCATCCACTCGTGTACGTCCTGATCTATAAAACCCACGATAGCCGCCCACCTGGAGCCAGCCGTCGGTAACTCGCAGGCATTCCATTCTATGGTCTTTCCGGTCTTCTGCGCTAAACGCGCCACCTCCTGCGCGGTCCGGTTGAGTTCCCGGGGCTGTGTTGTCCATGTCGCTACCGCGACGGCATCTGCCACTCGTCGGGCTTGCCAGTAAGAATCCTTAAGTTTGGTGGACCGTGGTGGTGTCCAACTAGAGTGGCTCTGGAGGACAGCAGCGTTATCCCCCATCGCATGCACCGGCCCCCAGTGGTGGACCAGACATCTGCGGAGACCTTTGAGTAGGCCCAGATGGGTAGCGTCATGTCCTTCCCGGCATAATGTGTGCTAGCCACGTATTGTAGCGCGTAGCTTCCAGTCCTCGGGTGAATCTTCACCACCACCGTTCCGCTGCCCCTGCTCTTCCGAGTATTGTCGGAGCTGCCCGCTACCGCCACTAAGTAGCAGTGCCCTGCTCCGAATGGGTCGCCTTCCTGTCCTTCGTGCCCGGCCCAGGTCGCGCCCAGCCCCTGACAAATCGCATCGCTGATCCGTTTCGCTGTGATGGGGGGCAGTCGTGTCACGTAATCTCGCGTCACATCCAGGTGACCTTGGTGGAGTCTATTTTTCAGACAGGCGACGTGATAGCCTGTGGTAACGTCATTGTGGACGTCAAAGTGTGCCACTCTCCACCGCCATACCGCTAGAAGGTATAACGCTGCCCCGAGGCTCCAGCAGTGCTCTATCAACCTGTCCGCCGTATCTCCCACTAACACAGCATGTTCGTCCGGTAGTGAGGCCACGATCCGTCCAGTCGCAGTTGCTAGCCCCTGTGGGATATAAGGTAAGGCTAATCTAAAAATCGCCTCCTCGTAATTCGTGAGCTTCAACCCCGCGGATCGCCATCGCGTCACAAATACCTCCCGCAGCCTGCGTGCTGCTGGGCATTCCCAGAAAATGTGGAACAGGTCAATCCGTCCGACATGTTCGCACCCTTCGTGCCGACAATCTAGGCCTGCAGATACTGGGCTGTAGACGCTAAAGGCGTGATGTTTCATCCGTAACAGTAACTGCTCCCCCCAAGGGTTTAGACCCACGACCCTTCGAATCCTTTTCCAAGCTAGCGCATCCAGTCCGGAGGCTACCGCTCCGCTCATGCCAGTCCAGCGGTCTTGTCGTTGTTTACTTATCTTGAGCCCTTTGGCCTTCTTAGCCGCTCCAAAAATGGTTTTGTACATCTTTCGCGCCGACCACCACCGTCGACGCCCCGCCCAGAGGCACACCAAACGGGCCAGCCGGGGATGGGGATGTACCGTTGTTATTGGCGTTTGCCTGCCCACCTCGTGTTGCATGGCGGTTGTCAAGTCCCGATGTGAGCGGATCCGCTGCGGGTCGGTCGGCCGCGTGGTACCCGTCCCCCCGCCCGCCAAAATGTGGTTCTCAGTGAGCCTCCGGTCTATCTGGGTGTGTCCGTCAACTGATGTGGAGTATCGGACTGTACCCCAGTGGCCCCCAGCTCTGATGAGCTGCGGGTAATTCAGGAGAAGGAGCTGAATTAGCCTGCCGACTTGCCGTCTTACCGCCGGAGTGACTCGGTGTGTGAGCGCTGTGACCAGCAACCCACCTTTTGGCGGCCATGTCCAGTGTAGTATGTCTTTAAGCAGTAGTCCTCTGCGACAGATGGCCCGAAACCTGGTGTTTGGGTTGACCACCACTCCCTGTTCGGAGAAAAATCTCATCTCCGACAGCACCGCGTACGGCAACCATTCCTTACAGAAGTCTCCGTGTTCCCCTGTCTCGATAGCGAGATACCGGTGGCACAGCGGCCCCTTCATCGGGGTTGTGTTGACATGTAGCCGTCGCCCTTTCCATACTAAGCCCAGCTGACCGCGAAAGTACGACGTGCAGTGCAGCGCCTGTACCATATCTGCCTTCTCAGTCACCGTGTGGACTCCGTCATACGTGTTGCACAGGTAGACTCCAGTATCCCACAATGTGGGGCGTATGCGCTTGCCTTTAGTCCCTGGAGGCGTGTGACGGGGCGAGATGTAGAGGGAGGTCGCTGCTCTGTCCGACACGCGCCCGGCAATCACATCCCCCACAATATGCATATCCAAGTCAGCCTCCAGCGCCCATCTGTTCACTGTCACTGCTGCGTGGGCCAATAATTCCAGCCGCAGATCTGGAATCGCCAACCCGCCGTGCTTCCTCGGTAAAGCGGCTACATAGTCGTTCAGCCACGCCCGGCCAGACACCTTATCGTCCGTGAAACGTGCGTGCCAGACAAAATTATTGATCATCTTCTGAAAGGCTGCAACCATCTTTCCTGTCGGCCAGATGTGCCTGCCGATGAATAGTAATTTGGGCACTACAATTGCCATGAATACCATGCTTCGATGATCAGCCGTCATAGTTTTCCGCGCCGCCAGTGCTAACCTCGTCACCAGTTGTGTCCTCGCCAATTGCCAGGTGTAGTCATCGTCGGGGATGCTCCCTACTGGAATGCCTAAGTACCGTGAGAGCTTCGTGGCCGCTTGTACGACCAGAGGCTTCGGTAACGCAGCCATTGTCGCAATCGCAGCCGGATTTAGCGCAATGACTAAAGTTTTGTCAGCATTCAAACGGAGTCCTGAAGCCCCGGCAAACAACTGCGTTATATCCATAACAACGGTGACCTCGGAGGGAGATCGGACATAACATGCGGTGTCGTCAGCATAGCCTCCCACTTTTAGCTTCACCTCGCCGGCCCTGCTGCGCAGAACAATGCCGCGGACCTGGGGAGACGCATCGAGCCGCCGGTAGAGCGCCTCTAACACCAGTAGGAATAGAAGGGGGGCCAAAGGGCAGTCTTGGCGGATGCCACAAGCCACCTTCACCCAGCGTGATCGGTATCCATTCGCCAGGAAACGCACTCTGGTCCCGTTGTGTAGTCGCCGAATGGCCTCCACGTACGGGAGGGGGCATCCTAACCAGGCAAGAACTTCGTATAAAAACTCGCGATCCACTGAATCATAAGCTTTTCGGAAGTCGAGCAGTAGTGCCAGAGCCTCCGCCATCTCCGGGTCTGAGTTCGCTGCTGCTTGCGCCGCGGTGAACAGATCCACAGTCGCATGAATCGTCCGGAAGGGGACAAACCCATTCTGGTTGCGATGGACGATCCAGTGTAGTTTCCGGCTAGTCCTAGTTGCTAGCATGCGAGTCAGAAGTTTGTAGTCTGTGTCCAATAATGCCAGCGGACGGTAGTTCAATGGATTCTGAGAGGCTCCGCCTTTTTTGAGGCAGAAAATATCGGCCTCAAGAAAGGACTCCGGGAACACTCCAGCTGAGTACCAGCAGTTGAATAACTTCGTCAAGATCGGTATGAGCAGCTCCGCGAAATCGCGGTACCAGTCGTTACCGAAGCGATCTGGCCCGCAAGCCTTCCCCGGTTTCGATGCCCCAATCGCAGCAGCCACTTCGCTCTCCGTAAATGCATCCGTAAGATCAGCTAGGACGTCCTGGTAGCGTCCTGCATCCCCTAGCCAGTGTAGGACTTCAGACCGTGCGGCCGCCGTGGACCGACTTTGTTGGAAAATCGGAGTCCACGCGTCTGCAAGCGTGTCGGCTTTGTCGTGCACGCCCTTGTCAGAGTGACCTATTGCCGCATCCAATCGATGAATTTCATTGTCCGCATATTTATTGCTGACCCGCCTGAATAGTGCCCTGGTCGTCTTGCCGTCACTGTGTCCGGCTGCCCTGAACAGCCGCCGTTGCTGTGCATCCGCCCGAGCTCTAGTGCAAGCCTGAATTTCATGACGGACCCGTTGGAGAGGGGACCCCCCGTGACCGTCTCGAAGAGACAGCACATCCATCCCCTCCGTGATTGACTCCACGGTGGGAGCTGTACCCGCTCGATGTTCTTGTAGTCGAATCTCCTGCTTCCTAAGGCGGCGTAATTTTTGGTTGTAGGATGCCCTGGTGGATTTGCGACGCGCTTTGATAATGCTGAGTGTCTCCTTCCTCAGCTCCACCTTGAACTCATCCCACGCGCGTGCCCACGTGGCGGCATCTTGGTCACTCACCTGCAAATCTTCCAGGAAAGTTTTGAGTCGCTGCTGGGTGACGACCCTCACGGCTTCTGCTGCAACTGACGGGGGAAGGTAAACTCTCGACGGCTTGCGAACCCGCACTGGGTCCGTGGGGCTCCTCAGCTGTAGCCGGACAGCTTTGTGGTCGGCCCTGGTCCCCGTCTTGCAGACACCCACGGCTGCGACCCATTCCACCAGCGGCGCAGAAACGTACAGTCTATCCAGTCGGGCAGTGGCTTCCACCCCAGCACGGACTGGATAGGTATACGTGTGCGTTTGGTCATAGTATGTGGCCATGTCCAGGTGACCGAGATCGTCTGGAGGGTGTAACGCGCCTACTAGCCCCTATTTAGCGAGAAGGTTTCTCAGTGCAGGCGAGGCATGCGTCGAGACGCGGCGGTACCAACTGCGGTCCAATCGGGGGTCCATGGTGCAGTTGAAGTCCCCCCCGACCACCACCTTATCCACTTGTGGCAGGTCCAAGTTGCCAAGGTGGCGGTAAAATTGCTCTCGCTTTCCACGGCGGTGTGGCGCGTACATACAGATCAATAACATTGAGAGCCCTGCATACGTGCCGGTAATCGCCATAAAATGACTACTCCAGTTCGCCTGCATGATCGGCGTGGGTCCCTCTAGTTTGCCATAAGGGTCGGTGATAATTGCGACTCCACCCTTGCGGTTTGTAGACGGAGACCAGTAGGAGAAAACCCTGTCTGCCTCAGTCGCCCTGAAACCCCACGACTTGCTGTGAAGGGTGCGCATGTGTTCTGCCTCGTTCGGTTCTACATGTGTCTCTTGTAAGAAAACTACGTCCTGTCGGCCATGGTTGTCTTCTTTTCTGAAAGCTCGAAAGAACTCATCTCGATCCGACTCACTTTTGTCAAACCCGTTGACTTTCAGTGTAACTCAGCTGAACGTCCGGTCATTATAGTGGAGAGCGTCGTCCGTCCCGCTTTTGTCGTCCCCCACCCTCCGCTCTTCCTTTTTGAATGTTGCTACCTCCTTCTTGCGGACTCTTCGAAATTCCCGAGTAGTCTGCCGTTCTTGTTGGTGCTTGGATACCACGGGGAAGAAATCGCCCAACCGCAATTGTCGTGGCCCTCTGTAGTCCTTCCTAGTGGACGCCGGCATGACTCTCACGTTGCAGACGTTTCAATACAAAGTTACATTCATGCGCAATTTGAATCAATGACTGTTTCGGTATAATACTCATGCGGTTTCCTCACCGCGCGACCTATCAGTCGGATGTAGTGGCTTGAACCAGCACAAGTGTTTACCGTTGTCATCATCTGTGCTTCGATAAGTCGATAGTAGAAGACCATTTTATAAAGTAGCGGCATTCGCAACCCTTCTTTCATATTTACTGTACCACCAGTGTCGAGCATTCATTCGATACTCGAGATACAAAGGCTTAGGCCTGGGCATCGACACAAGCCGTTGCATCATATCTCCATTGACCGATAGAATATTTGTGTAAATAAATCAAAAGCACCGGAGGCACCGTTCCACCATTTCATGATTTCGTGTCTAATTAGGCATAGTATAGCTGCACGTGCTTTACATGTGCGTTAAAAAGCATATTGATTCAAGCTGTGATTTTATTTAGGTTTCTTTAGTTCGCCCCAGCAAGGTAATGCTGCATACTTGGCGAGGTTTTCGCCTCTTACTTCTCGAGCGGCTTAGCGACTGCTTGGCGTGACCATGCATTTGTGCTTGCCTTACCAATTCCGTATTTCGAACAGAGGGCACAAAACTTGTTTCCGTGCTAGCGAACTCTGGCGAATGGTGCAATGGTCGCGATAGAAGTGCTTTTGGTTGGCAGTCAGTCTAGTTACAGTACACACGGTGCAATTACGGTACTTGCAGTTATATATACAAAACCCCATATAATATGCTGGGTCAAGAATAACTCGTTTTGTACAGTTACGGTACTGTCTAGAATAGTACCGTAAACCATACATTCTTCCGCATACTAGAGGATTGGGCTGGTAGCGCTGGTCATACAAAATCTAATATAACCCTTTCGTGAACAGCGCTTAATATCTTTGATTTGTATGGTATACAAAGTTAGCATAGTCCCGTATCAAGTGGGGCAATTTGACCCCTTTCATAAATCACGGTACTCGCCCAAATCAGACACTCGTGAACAGAGCTTATTATCTTTGATTTGTATGGTATACAAAGTTTGCATAATACCGTATCAAGTGGGGCAATTTGACCCCTTTCATAACTCACTGTACTCCCTTCAATATTTTCGAGCAATAATTTCATAGGCTGATATTTCAGCTGTCGCGAGCAAAATCGACGGCGATTATTCTCATTGGTCAAGCTTGTTCACGTAATGCACGAAAAGCTGAGACAGATACGTGCGGATACATCATAACTTACGAGTCCCACTTTATATCTTACGGCGCTAACTTCAATATCGTGTGCTGGCGTGTATGCCACACGCACCGCCTTGCAGCCTCCACAACGTGAGCCAAGAGGGATCATAACGGCCCAATTGATGTCTGGCTACATTACAACTATACTATACATGTGCGATTGTCTGATTATCGCCGCACAATGACCATCGCTGTCAAAAGGGCACACGACTTCGCTCTTCCGCTCAGAACTTGGCGGAACAGGCAGTTGTGCAAGTGTCTTGGTTTCATTATTGGAAGTCTTGGCGGAACAGGCAGTTGTGCAAGTGTCTTGGTTTCA
>JMRJ02002329.1:0-29276 GCA_000687305.2 Phytophthora rubi | reverse complement strand
CATGTCCCACAATTCCATACATACTGCTGCATTGGCTTTTCAACCAATCACCACGTTCCACAGTAAAAATCTTGATTCCCATCGTGTCAATTTTGTATCGTTGCCACCTCTGGTGGAACTCAAATCAACTCGGAATCCAGTGCAGAGTAGTCAGTTGATGAGTGTACCTACCTACCTCCCTCTCAGGCTTCCTCCCTATAAAGATTCAATCTCACTCTTCGATTTTCCTGATAAACGACATTTTGTCCTACCGTTGGAGATGCTCTTATGAATGGTTGTGCTTCACACTGCTGCACCGATATCATCCTTGAGGCAGAAAAACTGGGTGCACTCCTGTTGCTGCTACCGTCTAACGCTGCTTACCTTTTCCAGCCTCTTGATGTTACAGTATTTTCGACGTTCAAGACCAAGCTTCGCAGGCTGATCGCGATATATATGGGGGAGACTGGTGCCAGCTCTGTCGACGAAGCGAAAGCAATCAAGATGGCAAACACCGCGTGGTTAGCATGCAAGATGAGCAAGAGCATAAAGGCTGACTTTGCAGGATTCGGCTTATTCCCTTCTTCCAAACCTCGTATGGATGCTTGCGTGGACAATTTCATCCGGAATGGCACTCCAGAAATAGCTCGTCTCGCCCCGTGGCTTCGGATCAAGGAAGCCGTAATGAGTGAGGTACTTGTGCTGTCGCCCGCGCGAAAGCGTGTTCACAAGACCGTCACCTTTGCCGGGTGCGTGTTGACCCGTGAAGTGCTGGGCAAGATCGCTAGGCCGCCCAAAAAAGCGAAGAAGACGCCCAAATATAAGTACTTGCGAGCCCGAACGGTATGTTCCAACCTGCCACTCGTGAGAATGCACTCCTGTAGACGTGGAGTGGTACGGAATCTTCCATCCCTACATAGAAGAGTGTCAGGTCATCACACACCAGAACTTTCGTCAGCACAACTCCACGTCCGTGTACACGCGCAACCGACAAATTAGAGCACATCGGATAGCTGCACGACCACACCAACACGCGACGTAAAAGAAACTATGCACAATGTGGACGCCGACACGGCGACCTGGGCCGAAGACGCACATGAGGAGTCGTCTAGGCATCTTATTCAAGATGGCTTCAAGAACTTCTGGATCTAGCTGGTCTTCTGGAATGACATGCAAACGAGTTTATGGTGCACGTAACAGCCGTTAACCTCAAATATAACCGCAACGTACTTGAAGAACCCCTTACCCAACCGCCGTGTAGATGACCCGACTATCATCGCCTTCGTGGCAAGCTTCAGACTGCTGGTTCAAAACCGAAGTTGATTGCGCAATACCTTCTAAAGAAGACGGGTAACGAAAATATAGCATGTACGATATGGTGTTGGTTTGTCTGTAACAGTGATGATGTTGTATGTATAGGCAAGAACGTCGTGCTGCGCGATGTGCACAACATGAAGACAGGAGAAGCGATGGGGTAAATCCACAACAGAAGTGCTTATTGCTAGAGGTCTGTGAGGGTCGAGGTAATCATGCGACAACGTTTGCAGATAACGAGAAGACAGCGCAGACGATCGCGCTTCGTACAAGGCAGATGCGCAGCTGTTCAAGGATTTCCTTAAAGACCTTCTCGTTGATGCCACTCACAATACCAACGAGTGGCACTACAAGCTGTTCTCGTTCATGGTAAACGATGTGTACGGACATTTAAGTTGATTCATCTATTTCTACTCGTATTGTGTTATTAATCCATTTCAGCACCTCGCAAAGTTTCAGCAATTACGTTATTGTATATGTAGGTACCTGTTGTACATGAGGTACGGCATTTGTATCTATACTTACATCTGCATTTACCTCTCTGTCGTACCATTTGTGTTGCTAGGGTCGGTACGTTCATCGTAGTCTCATTTACTGATGTTTTTGGAGTGCTTTCTCAAAGGTATCGCGATGCCAGCCAAACCAAGTTCTCCGTTGATAGGGATTCATGCTGAAATGTCAGTCGTAGCTATATCATAATGCGTATATCTTCTATTCGTGTGTAGTTGCGTCATATCAAACTGTGGATCTCATTCTGCAAAACACTCTCATTACTCGTAACTTGCTGATATCCATCTGTGCTGCGTAATCTGGTTCGCGACTCCTGTGATATGTCTAGATTGGCTTGCACGAAGCTCTTTGCGGAAAGTTCGCCGCTGGCCGCTGGTGCAGTTGCTACCAAGAAAATGAAGACGCAGTCGGTTGGCACGTCCGGGCTGACTGCTGTAGTGGGGAATCCCAGGTCATGGAAGACGCGATGTCGATCTTCGGTCTTGCCGATACTGTTGCGGCAGCAATTCCACATAGATTTCCGAACATTGTGTACAGGCCCACTCGACAAATTTTGCCAAGGCTTCTTTACTTTCGAAAATATTTTACAATGTGGCCACACAGCTGGTTACATTCGAGCAACACCTAAATGGTCGCGGGAATGCGAGTCAGTGGTATCTCTACAAACGCTGAAGTGTATGACATCATATTGGATAGATAATACACGTCTTTTTGTCACAAGTACCTGCAGTACTCGGACGAGCGACTCTCAAATCCCTATGTACTTTGAGACACTCAAACCATGTAGCCCAAACTTTCGCTTAAGTACGAACTCTATCATAGGTCTATTTTAAAAAAAACTGGCAATACGTATATGCTCGGAAAGTACCTTGTCGGACATGTTGAAGGCGTATGTTGCGCAAGTGCAGAACGGACGCAACTAGGACAAATTCTACACTCTAATCAACAATGGGTACTTGTGTGGCATGGGCTACCAGCACCTATGGGTTAGCCACACCATGGACTTCCAAGCACACCACCACCGGCGTCCATACCAATCAGGTTGAATGTCAGATATAAAGATCAAGCAGTGCATCAAAACTGCGCTCAGGCTAGTGGCATGTGTTTGTAGTTGTCACGTTAGCGTGACCAGGCCTACAGTCTAGTCGAACATCTCGGTGGCGTGTGTTGCCTTCTAGTAACCAAGCTGATAAGGGGAGAGCAGTCGTCAGCGTCTACATTTAAGATATTGAGCCGCTAGTTCGAGCTTTTAGAGTTCAGCGACTGCGACGATGAAACTCTTGGGGACTTTATTCCATGAACAAGAATTTGAAGGCGCGCTGGAGACTTTGTCACGTATTCAGCCAGCGCACATGGAGTTGCAAATCGATGGTTAGGTTAAGAATGTGGGATGTCCGACATTGCTAAGAGCCGATGTTGAACTGGCTGAGCGTTTGTTCAGTGTTGCTCGGGCAACGTACGGTGATGCTTCACCGCCACGATCGGTTTCCCGATTCGCTAAAAACGATTACGTTTTGACCTAACGACCGCTACTGGAATGCTCAGACCCTCCATGCGTATATCGATTAGTTTCTTACATTACCCATCAATTACATCAATGACAATTATATGTGGGAGCTATCGAGGTTGCGTCAATGCAGAATGTATGGACACCTTTAAATGCCATATGATAAATGACCCCCCCCTTATCTCTGTCCTGACAGAGTGTTAGACGAAGGTTCGTCTTGAATCTGTTCAAGATATAGACGTCATTTTCAAAATAACATTGTCAGCACCAGGCCGTACCTTAGCGTTGCTGATTGATTTTGAGTATAAAGTCGGACCATCGGCTTCTGAATCTTGTTCAATGCACCCTCAAATGGATCCGTCACGATTGGCACGGCCAAGTGTAAGCTGTGCCTTGCACACCCCACCACCATAACGTTACGCAGACGGGCAGGTTGCTTTTTCAACCGGCAGCCAGGAAGACAATTTGGTCAGCTGTCTTACTGAATACACCAAAAAGCAGAATGGATGCGTCGCGGTGCGTATAAGCGTTATGCGCGATTAGTACATTATCCGCGTCTTCATCTGGTGGCTCCAGCACCGGCGCCATAACAAGAAGCAGACTATAAAGCATTAAACCGATCTCGTGCAATGCGCATACGGCTATGAAGAGCTCTGAGGCTTGTGGCAGTAGCCCATATACTTATGTGCCATAACAGACTGGCATCGCCCAACCCCCTGGCTCAGACGATAATGCATCTTCTCATCCACTGGGAACTCGAGTTCGGCCTACTTTTCTAGGTAGTTTATGCGGCTGGAACACAGAATTGCACCGCTAGCCTTCTAACAGTAGCAGTTCCATGTGCAAGTTTTTCGATGAGCTAACTTGTGGGTGCGTGCAGTACAGCCTATCGACGGATGTCCCCCCACCACCCAAATCCAGGTAAGCCGCACTAATCGCGACGAGGCGGCGCACGACGGGTTCTGCTTCCTGTCCGGCGCGTACCACCGACTGCTTGGATGGGCTGCTTACTATGTCGGAGAGGAGGGGGGGGCTACCCGTTGCTCCTGTTTCGGGACCTCGTTATCTTCCCGTGTGGCGTGAGGATCATCCGTGAGGACATTGGTGGTTGGCCTCCATGCTGCCTCGGATTGGTCGGCCATCTTCGTCATTTTGACGTTGATCCGGCGTATGCCGGTTGGGCCTGGACAACTATTCGTTGACAAGCACGACTCTACTCCATGGTGCTACTGTAAGGAATAGTGGTCAGGGTGTTTGTATCGCGTTTGTCGATTCGCACCTCTATATTCTGATATCATTTATTTGGCGTCCTCTTGAGGTTGGTCACGATCTTCGTTCCAAAGGGCAACACGAAAGATAGGGAGCCGTTTTGGTGTGGCCCATAGTGTCGGCATTGCGCATCAAGACGTTGAGCGACTGCGTTTGCACCAAGAAGAGGTGCGTCACTTCAGCGCGCAGCAGGTAGCGCTACGTCACCATAGACGGCGTGGAGTCTTCGGTAGGCTTCTCGTCCGTGACCCCCCTTTATAGTCAAGTGTGAGCCTTGCGGCGTTCGCCTGTTTGCAAGATTCTAGAATGTGTATAAATGGATTCAGAAGAAAGCGTTGGCCACCGCGTGTGTCTCCGAGATTGGTAAATTGGGGTTTAAAAGCAGAAACCACCCATCCATCAGTCCTACCCCCACCCATTATTACACCTTCCCTATCGATACGTCAATGTCAATACTAATCCCACAGCACCGTTCGTCACATGCGCTTTAGGAAAGCAACCTCACTCTTATGTTTTCTTCTTCAGGAAAGCAGACATAGGGCCGATCAACTGTGAGCTTATGCACACAAACCCCGCTGTACTTCGGTACTACAATGCAGTTGTTTGTTGCGTGTGTAGTGTGGTACAGTACACGCGGAAATTATAGCCGCACCTGGCAAGTGGAGCTCTTGCCCGGGTAAGCAAGAGCTTCAAGCAAACGGAGGGCTCTGAGGTCGTCTAAAAAGGAATAGACAATTTAAGATGGCATGGAGCCAGGAGGCAAAATCTGGTTTCAGGTCGGGTCAGAATTATAGTTGCACTTGGTAATATAAAGTTCAGTGGAGTAATAAACATAATTGTAAAGGCTATTATTTGAAGTATAGGCGGCTGAAAAGTCATGATGTTCTGCAACGGTCTGTCTGCGAATTCTGTTTGCTATGGCGGATAGGCATACTCCCGCCTGCGGTATGGAGCGGAACCACAACGGTGAAGATGGGAAAACTTGGGTTTGGCTGACACGATTCAGCACTACTAGTAACACAGAAATAACCCTAAGCAAAATGCCATTTTTTCGCATCACGTTCGTCCTACCTAGAAGTATGTGTAGTCCTTGTTTTTTTTACCCCAGTGCCGTCCATCGTATCTTCTTCATCGTTCACGCGCAGTAGGTCTTCCACGTAAGGGTACCGCTCGATGTCTTCATCGCCGGTATTTTTATTTAAGAAAATATTCACGAGTTTCTCCCCCGGTCTGGTGCTAAGCGGTTCTAAAGGTCGGACCATATAAGCGCATGCGCCAAATGTGCGCTTTGGCGCAGCATTGGTAGCCGCACACCGAAACAGCTGCAGCGCAAAGTTTGTAGAAGCAAAATCCTAGCCAATCCACACAAAAAGTAGAACAGAGCATTTTTCTCGCACAACAGGCCCTACTGTCGAGGTTGACTGGTCTTAAGCTCTCGAACATGACGATAATATGCAGCCAGCTTCACACTGGAAGTGTCGGTCGTCTCCCTTGCCCTGTCACACAGTTCCCAAATTGCGAAGAGTCGCCCAAGCGAATACATAGGAAATCCCAAGGTTGCCCGGAAGGGAACTCGGCTTGTAGCCCCGCGCGACCACGTACATTAATTGCAGCTCGAATTGGAGTATCGGATTTTGGAACGGGGGGGGGTCTCGATCGCGGTACAGATCCCCGGTAATAAAACACCGCATACATCGATCCTACCTAATTAAAAGAGATGCAGTGGAACAACATACACCACGCCATTTCAGACATCGGAGACGTCGTGCATGGAACCCGGGGTAGAACGAGAAGTACATACAACTAACACATAGTATTGGAAGAAATTTTACGACGTGAGCATTTTGTGGAGCAGTACATTGGCGACCGTGGGGATGCAGACCAACTGGATTCAACGAGGTATATTCGTATAGCAACTGCTAACATTAACAAGGGTATCATAGCCAAAGGTTACAGCGAAATTGGCACGTGGTTTCTGGCGAATAAGCTGGATTTTATAGCGATCTCAGACACGGGGTTTTAACAAGCATCGACTAGAACGGTGTGGGTGAAAGGGACATCTGGCGCGAGAACCCCGGGCCTGATACTGATAAGCAATAGACGCGCGGGTATCATATTGGACTCGGAATGATGGCAAAGCAGATTTAGGAAACTTGAGACGGTCGATCAGTATATCGTTGCGTTTGTAAAAACGCGCAGAACTGACTATCATCGCAACATATATGCCAGACACACCACAGGTAAACACGGACGAAACGAGCACCGAAAGGAGATGGACCGCACAGTGTAACGCTAAAGCTCGTCAACAACATCAGATTGTAATAGTTGCAGGAGACTTCAATACGTATCCCGATGAAGAACGAGACCGACAAGGCCCTGGAATTAGAAACTCTGGAGCACGAAGGGAAAGTGGTAAATTTTGTCCATGGAAAGATGACAACCGATTGGTATCTACTTTTAAATATCGACATCCAAGGGCACAACGATTTACGTACACAAACGGAAGCCGCTCATCAGCACTTGATGACATTTACGTTATCAGGCAACACGCACACCAAATAGCACACAGTGGAATTTGGCTGCACTCGTTAAACCACGGAGGCCACGTCGGCACACCATTTGTATCGCTCAGACTAAGTCAAATGCAACGAACCCGCTGATACCTCGTTGGGGCGACCGATATCAAATACAAAGCCGCGACTTCGCACGGAACAGCTCCGGATTTACACACAAAAAACTAATATCATGGTAGGCGAGAGTACATGCACATGTATACAAGTCAAAGAAATAGAAACGATAAAACCTAGCTCGTTGAAGTGATAATGAAAAGGCGACGGATGAACTGTAGCGCGACGATCAGATCTGGGGTATGCTAATTGTCCAAGATTGATATTAGTTTGATTGTTGCCTAATAAGGTGATGACTTAGGCTATTATTATTATATTAATGTTTAAAAGTATTATATCATATTTAAATGGTTAATAAATAGTGGCTTGCAGTATAAGATATTATCTGCGGTCGGCAAGAGAGATGATAGTAATATCTGATTCGTCAATTCTGTTCGAACGCTTTCGAAGCGTGAGTGGGAGCGCCAGTGGAGCACTTTGATATCCCCCCCCTCCCCGCGTCGGAAGAAAAACACTGCCTACCGGAAAGTCGCACAAACAACTTTGACGATCAAAGAAGCTAACGGTGAGGTGCTCCAATTGTTCGGTCATGTTCGATAGTACTACTACACACTAGTTTGGCCGAGAATAATTCTAGCATTGATTCCTGATACGGTACCGGTAATTTATTCTGCAAATATAAGGCGTAATACAAACCAGTACGATAGTATTAATTTTAGTATAGTACTATTTCTACAGTTTCCACTATTTGGAGAACTGTCAACACAGCAATTATATTAGTGCGAATATCTCGTGTGAACTTGCCTTCTTTCGACCCATAGAAACGGTCAGTCTGCACACGCGGGTCTGTCTGAAGTATATCCGTAGTAGCTGATGATGGAGTGCAACGGCGAGGAGGACTGAAAAAGTATGTCAATGACACTACAGTAGTATTTTGGGTCAAGCTATGAATATTTTCGATCTTTATTTGATGTGCGAATACCCTCGTTAATTGATTAAAAACGCAGGAGTATGATTTAGTACCCGTTTTTGGCAAGTTACAAGACCATGCATCTGGCATCCTGGCCTCGAGCTCGTAGCGATCTGTGGGCGTCGGCCCTCGAGCAGACGCGAAGCTGCATCAGTCAACTGTGTCGGTAGCTGAATAGGGAGCGAGGATCCGGCACCACCATTTATTACAGCTGCAGAACTCCATCTTGACGTCAAAATCCAAAGTGCCGGTCGGGCTCGGTCTCCACGAGGACCCCGCCCGCGCGCCACAGCTTGTGATCCTTGGCGGTCATGTCCTTGATGTCCAGCTCGCGAACCTCGTAATAGTTGGCGCGAACCATGTGTCGTTCTCCTGCTATTGCGGAATAAAATATCCGTGAGTCCAATGTTGCCCGAGTGGAGTCCAGGTCAATCATTTATCACGGTGATGCTGATTTCACAGTTAGATAATATTGAATGCGACAGTGATTATTTCTTTTTACCGAATACTATTTATCATGGGTAGTTTGTCCTAATGTTCAGCGGATGGGTCAACATACTATCATAATATTTTCACAATAGAGGTTATAAAAATACCGGAGGCTGTAACTATTATAATTCACACCCAACCATTATCGGATTACGGATGGTATGTATTATGCTAGGATTAGGACCCCATTCGCTTCCTGGAATGGACTCTGGATATAAAATCCAGAGAACATAGACACTAAAAAGAAACCCCCTGAAGAGATGAAGGAATATACGACGGCGCTATTGGGGCTTCTAGTAACGGGCGAACTATCGCTGATAATACCTATCGATGTCAGTACCGCAACCGCAGGGACAACGGAACAATGGCTTCACGATGCAATATCAAACATCTAAAAATGCATGTACAGCGTATCTGGGGCGAAAAAAGCCAAGCAAGAAAGGAGATTGATCGGGCCGTAAGTAAAAAACGCACAGCAAGATGTCATGGCCAATTCAAAGCGGCCGTGCGGTTAGCTGCCAGATCAAATACTAACGCTTCGGATATATGCCGAGCAATCCGAAAAATTCAGTGGCCCAAGTGGATTATTGATCCCAGACGCCTGTCACAGCTGTGCCCGCACAAAACTGCCGCGATGGAGCTCGAAGTATGGCGACAACAGGAACCCTTGACCGAAGTACACGTGATGAAACAGTGGTTGGAGTGTGAGATTATGGAAGAAGGCAATACGAATCCGATCAGGCTGGCGGCAAAGACGAAAAGTAGAAATTGGACGACAACAGCGATCTTTTTGGTTTGAGACTAATGGTACACGCCGATTTCTTCGAGATGTTCTCGGCCCACCGTTGCCGCCAGTATCGATAAGAGGAGCCCTGCTTGGAGATGGCACAGAGTATGAATACATGGAATCCTGTGAAGCTGTGAGGCACACGTTAGTTGAGTTACTTGATAATTGGGTACCGTCGGAGCAAAAGACAATAGAACCGGAACACCTAAGCTCATGGAGTGAACAAGACGAAGAAACCCTGCCTCCTCCATTTGTGAAGTAGTGGCTTCTGGGAGATATTAAAGCCGGGGGCATTCGCGCAGAAGCGTTTGAAGAGCATGGGGGATGGTAATCATTCTCCTATGATGAATGTATGCAACAGCAAGTTGATCGCATGGTCAATAAGGGCGTGGCACCTGGATTTGGAGGGATTACACAAGAAATGTGGATTGCAGCAGCACCGCCAAAAATTGGAGAACGGGAGCGACTCATCTTGAACACAATAATTAGAACGGGTATCGTACCGAAGATCCTGAACCACCGGCAGATGACCTTTTTGCCGAAGTCCGCTGTGGTCACAGGTGTGTGGGAAGAACGACAGGGACTACCTCCATGGCGTCCGATTAGTGTGCAAAGCACTCTTGCAACTAGATTATTTACTACGATAAGCAGTTTCTTAGAAGCACGCGCCCCCAATCATCCGGCCCAGCATGGTTTCCAAAGGGATCGTAATGTTCAGGATGCATCCGTGGCCACTACCCTGCTTATGGACAGAGCAAAGCAACGTAAGGAACCTCTCTATAAGGACTGTGAAAAATGCTACGATAGAATTCCAAAATGGGTGATGGCTTATATATACAAGAGATTGGGTCCCGCGTCTGGCATACAACATCCTCATGACATTCCTGTCTGCAGCAGAGATAGATGTACGGACGTGTTATGGATGATAACCAAGTGGTACAAGAGAATTTGGTCTTGGCCAAGGATCGGCGTTATCTATTCGACACATTGGTTATGACATGGACATCCTGCTCGAACGCCAGCAGAAGGGGCCGGGGGGTGTACAAGTCTGTCACAACCAATGCGTACACCCATCTCCAATCATCAGTATTGTCCTGGTAGATGATGTTATTGATGTCGCAGGGACGAGAGCAGGAATCGACAACCGAGTCGCCACGTCTAATATATTTACTGGGGTAAAAGGAACTGGAGGAGTATTTGGTGCCGCTAAGTCCTTCCTGATGTACTATCACCCTCGTCGCAGCCACCACGAAGACAGTGTATTTCTTAACGATGGGCTGGGAAATCCCTGTGAGGTCACGGTAGTCAGTCCTGGAGAAGGCTTCAAGCATCTTGGTGTCCAGCAAAGCACTGAGGATGTGTGGAGTATCTCCATCAATCCAACATGGAATCAATTACAGGCTGACGCGGACCGGATGATCAGAAAGCAAATATCAGTCTAGCAACTACGATATATTGTAAATCATGTATGGATCCCGCGATTCGTATATAGAACCCAATTAGACACATCCCTGAAACAGCTGAGCACGCAGATAAACTTGTTCGGCGGGTGACACGACAAATCCTTAAACTACCCCAGGGTTTGCCATCGGATATTTACCACGATCATGATCAAGGGATCGGCTTAAACAGTTTGTCGACGAAAGCAGAATTGCAAGAACACAGTTAGCCCTACGGGTACTCAACACACCCCATACCACTGCACATCATCTGATGGTTGAGGCACACGAGTATTATCAAATAAGTGCTGGGCTGACGCAGAACCCGCTTGAGGAACCAATCCCGCCGCTGAGCCATCTTCACGACTGGATACATCAAACCATTCGTGCCGCCGCCGGACTTCAAATACGCACAAACAGCAAGTTGATTACCCCCCCCATAATGTACATAATCAAGACCTAACCCCAACAATTTTTGTCCTTGAATCCAGGACGAAAATTCGTTTAAGTACGACGTACTTTCCCGGGTTTTGTCCTTGAACCAGCAAAAAAGGACCAAAGTGACTTGAAGTTTGTATATCCGATATCAGACTTGATGGAATTGAAGCGTGTCACTTAACAAATGCAATAACAGTATTGGAGGCCTTCAGAGTAGAAGCACCATGCTGAGATCAAGTTATTTCAGGGGTTTTGTCCTAGAGGTTAGGACAAAACTCAAAATGGATATGTTATAAGTGACACTTGTCAAGCTGCGTTTTCAACTTGAAGGACAATGGAGGACACAATGGTAGACATACCCCTTATAGATCTAATCATGACGCTACTGTCCATAATAATAAGCTCGTGTATCTCCTAAAAGTCTTGACTACATAAGCCTCTAACTTTTGGTCCTTTAATTTGTCCTAGATTTCTGTGCTGCTGGGGCTAACGACCGATCAATATGGCCAGCGTTGTCTGCTGAAGATCAGCGAGCACTCCTAGGTTATAATATCCGCAACTGTATCAAAATCCGATTTGTAGGAGACGTTGTGACCCCTGAAGGAACAAACATGCTACCAGTCATACACTAGCGCACACCGCATCGGTGGACACGTCAAGAGCGTACGGATTATGAACAAAATGAACCAATGCTACGACGTCAAATATGCCATCCAAATCGAGCGAGATTGATTGATCATGTTGGATACACAATTTATGACGTTGGTCATCTCCAGATGCAGACAGTGGATATTGCCCCCGAGGGATTCTTCATCGTGTGTGAATTTGAAGTTGTTGATGAGATGCCCGTGTTGCGAGGGTGCGAACTGGGAAAACGAGTGGGCAGCTCTCTAATTGATGGGCAACTCGGAACAGAAATCAAAGTTCAGTGGTGGCATGAACGGACCCCCAACAGCGACATTTGGACTGTTAGACCGACACAGAATCCGTTGACTCGTGCTTCCCAGTAGAGGTGACGTACCTCACACGTCGTTCCACATCAGCCAAGGAAACGGTTATTGTATGGACCGACACGGCCGTAAATGATCAGGTAGGACGGACGGATCGGCAAGTAATTCATCAAGCATTTCGACGCCTTAAAGAACGCTACATGCAAATGTACAATTTCGGAAATGTGACAGCTGCCGAGCGCTCATGTTCGGAATGCAAACGCCTCCAGAACGTATCATACTGTGTGGAGTGTTCATCATTGCATCACGCCCATGTAAAAATTGTGCTGATCCACAGACACTTCCCCGTCGAACGATGTGGGCTCAACTGACAACTAGTCTAACAGCACCTGCACCTCTACTCGAACCCATACCTACAGCGGCAGGAGATGGTAGCGTTATAGGAGCGGGGTCGATGCGGGCAAGTGGTGCGTGGGCAGTTGTCCATGGTAGTGTAAGTGTCACCGGAAACGTCAAATGTTACTGGGCCGACATTACATCAACAAGATGTGAATGTCATGCTCTCATAGCGGGACTACACCTGTCGGGTGACAGCGGAGTGCAGGTCTGTGATAATAAAGCTGTGATTTAGATTGTGCAGACAGCCCGTCAGATAGGATTAGGTCAAAAACCTGAACACATGGAGTTTACGAACACACAGAGTGGAAATTCGGTCAATGGTGAAACTGATGCGCATTAGGGGAGATTTCCGAGCGGTCTGGGTCAAATCTCACCAAGAATCAACACGAACGGATGACCCCGTGTTACAAGACCGCCGGTATGCCCTGGCAATAGCGGATGCAGCAGCTGCAGAGGGACACACACGAAGTACGCCGGACACATATAGCAATATTTTGGAGTGGGATACTGTAGCACTTCTGGATTGTAATGGACGCCCGATACTGGGCAAAACACGGTCAGCTCTGGTGACTATGGCGCGAGAGCACCGACGAAGGGCGTGGGTCGACCACATCAACCAGAAAGGTGAACACCGCCAAAAAAATGTGCTGGACGTGGTGAACACGGCAACGTTACTCAAATGGAACGACTATGAAAAGCGGTTTTACTGGAGGGCTATCAGCCACGTCTTGCACACAAACGCCCGAAAGCACCTAATAGATTCGCGATGGCAGCCACACTGCTGGATTTGTCCTGGCCAACCGGTGGATACTCAAGCTCACCGATTTGGAGCAGGGGGGGGGGTGCTGTATCAGCACAGTGGATCTAGGAGATAGTATTGCGAAAGCAATTAGAACGAGTATAACAAAATGGTGGACCCCGGACCAGGAATACTACATACCTGAAATGGATCATGAATTGGCTGCAGCAACACACCGAACAACACGAACACTAAACCCAGATAAGTTACTGACGCCTGGCACATGGAAACCAGCTATATGGGTAAACGCAAGGAACATGACAGATCTCGTCCGGCCGGACGCGATAATCTACGGCGGGCATCTCTTCTGGCTGGAATCTCAGCGCCAATTTGCCCGACCGGCTGGGCGCTTAGTACCTCGGTGTTTCCAACGAGCAGCACAAGCTTGTACGACGTCGCTATCACCCAAGCCAGCTATGCGGCGTATGGAACTCTGGAACGCTCCATATCGATTACCCCAGTTGTCAACGCGCGCTAAAAGTTCGAGTACCTCCTGACAGTCACTGCTCCTGGTGGATTGATGACGTGTTCTGTCCTTATACACAGCAATGGTGGGCGGTGGTGCAAGATATGTACAAAAAACATCTGATAATCGTATTCTGTGTATTGCGTGTTACGGAGACATAGAAAGGTACAAATCTGCTACAAAACTTGGAGTAGAGTGGTATGTACACATCCCGTTCAACAGTATTAAGATGCGCACGGAACTATTAGTACGGCAAACGGATACAAATTTACGCAGGGCCTTCACGGCCAAGAACCCCAAATCTATTTGGATCGGCGTCGTCAAGACGACCATTGCGCACGAGGAAGACACCGCATTCACTCACGAGTGGGTTCAACTACTAGATACTGTGTACACAACAGATTGGTTGTGTTCAGAGCACACGTCACACAGTGAGCCAAACCGCGACGACCGAATATCTATGATCTCGTGGACAAGTAATCTCGAGTCAAGTATGAGTGACGACCACCTCGCCCTAAACAGGTGATGGCTCTGCCGCCGTCATCCGTCGGTCTATGAGGCACCCATCGGGTGGTGAGTATGGCCCTCAGCGGAGACAAAAACGATGGCATGGGCCAGATCGTTATCGCACACTACAAAAAGAGCAAAGCAGCTCCACGATAATATCATTACAAGCTATTTGGGCACCAAATCGAGTGCACTGGGCCAACACATGTGGAGCAACAGTCGCTGCTATCGAAGAGAGTGATCATGCAGAACTCTGGACGACAGTCAACACGCAGATAAAAAGGGAGGAGAGTACACGACCAGAAAACATCAGCCATGGACACGGCATTAGCAAGGCATACTGAGGACCTTCAACGCCGATCAACATCATGGCACCAACAACGAGCACGAGGGCAACCAGAATACGGGTCTCATGCAAATTCAGACCCACGGACTGAGTCGAGCGGACACAGCGAGCCCCGGTAAGATCACACACTACAGTTAGTCTCTACCAGCACCACACCCATGCATGACCTTAGATATATGTGGGCTAGCGAGACAGCCGTAGCCACAGACCATCGACTACATAGGTAGTCGATGCCAGGTTCAGAGGTGGATGCATTGTTCCCCCCGAGTGCAACCGGCTTTGACAGATAAAAATAAAAAATTGCCCTGTCACTGCTCAAAAACCTCTTCTACCGTTGCCGTCCACGTCGATTCCAGCGTAGCGCAGGCCGAGCAGGTATGTGATTTCATTGGCATCATTATAGTTACAGTTGAAGGGAGTTTGACCAACACTTCCATGGTATTGTGTTTAGCTGCGGAGAACCCTACACCATGGAGAGATCAACAAAGCATTGATAGCCTCAGAGACCGATGTATCGTTCTTCTCAAACACCCTCAGCGTTGGCGGAATCGGCTTAGGCAGGGTAACGGTATTTTTAAGACGCCAAAAGACCCTTAAGTCGTGTACGACTTGTTGCCCCCCCCCAAGACGCCAAAAGACCCTTAAGTCGTGTACGACTTGTTGGATCTCCCTAGTTTCTTGATCTTGGCGTTGAGACGCCCACGAGCGGAGATATAGGATAACATAGTGGCTTTAGCGGCTAATACTGTCTCGAAGGAAGCCAACAGCGAGTCCTACCTTGTGTCACCTGGTTTGGTAAGAAACCGAACATATTTTGCTTTGAGGCGTTCCAACAGATCAGCCTATATCTTATGGCGGCAGGTACGGCAGATCCTGAGTACTGAGTGGTGCGGAGGCAAGGCGTGGGTGGAGTGGGAGCCCATGATGGAGGTCTACACAACCCTCCCAGCCGCTATCAAGAGGGCCTTGTTGGATAAGGTCGCTCAAGACGAGGAGAAGGGCCAAGCCAAGGTCCAATGCGACGAAGAAGATGAACAAGCAGGGTAAGACAGCGGCCGCCAAGAAGGCATTGAAGGTGAAGGCGTAAGACGCAAAGCGCATAACAGCATTAACAATGATAAAAAGGTGTATTACTTCCACTCACAACTGCTAACCGCTTAGCGATTGGTCACAAAATGTACAACTTGGCCATAAGCCACTATCTACAACTGCTAACCGCTTGGTGATCGGCCACTATCGTCGACTGTAACAGTCAAGCGGCGCGTCGACATGTAGGCCTTCCGCAAGAATGAGATAACTGGGCTGCGAGGCCCCGGGACGCCCGAAGAGTTCGACGCGCGCGACCACAAAATGTCAGCTGGGACAGTGTGTTGCTGGTAATAATTTGTATCTGCCTGACAGATAAGCCGTTGGGGCAACAGATCTTTTTCTGAGAAATGATAGGTTTAGTGATTATAGGTCAGTTATTGAAGTGCGGATTTTGGGCTGCTGATGACAAGTGCAACTGCTGGCGACAAGTGCAACTGCTTCCGTTAGTTCAAGTGTGCACAGCTTGCTCCGTGCTTATCCTTAGTGCTGCTGAGTGCTGATTGTCCCGTTTGTGGGTGACACGCAGCGTCCCAATTGTTGGATGCAGCGACGGTGCTAAAGGCACGAAAGACGCACATATCGCAAGGTAAGCGACATGATGAAGTTCAATGCCGATAGCCGCCAAGAAGCCTGCCGCCAGGAAGACCAGCGCCCCGCGCGTGGTGCCTTTCGACTTCGACCATAGCGCCGACATCGACTCCAGCGACGAGGGCGAAGACGTGCGTGATGCGGGCGATAGCAAAGGCGGCGACTCCGACACGGCAGTCGAACCCAGCGATGAGAAGAGCGGACAGCAGTGACGAGGAGGGCTCTGTCAAGGTGGAGACGAAGTTCTGGTGCGCGTACAAGGGGTGCCACAACCCGCCCATGGTGAAGAAGTTCTCTGAAATTTATTTCAGAGCAAAGACACGATCCCACTGACCGTCCGATTTTCCATAATTTTATCTCTTGGTAATTTATGTACCATTTTGTTGATACTATTAAGAGTCTTGACTAAATGTAAGTGATAAGGAATTGTCAGTCTACAGAAGTCAATACCCCTACTACTTTATATATTACGTGCGTGTTGCCTGTGTCGTCGCCCTCCCTTATAAAAGCGCGAAATTCTGATAGACGTGCGGGTTGCGCGAAGGTAGCAGAGCTGGGCAAATCTCGATTGAATTATTGATTGTGGACAGCAATCAATATCATGGTATTTATTGTAATTCACAATCTCAAACCTTGCGAGCCTTCAATGTATTGCAAGTTGCTACTCGTCATCACTGTAAACTACATACTCGGCATCGTTAGAGCGCTCGATCGCCGCTGACACCGAACCCAGGGTAACCAAATCCCAGTTCAACTTCAAAAACATCACCGTCTCCAGCGTAGATGCGCTCATGCTCTTGCGCAGATATCCAACGGAGCTCTTGACCATGGAGAAGAAGCGCTCTGCCACTACTGAAGTAGCAGGAATCCACCCAGTTTCTTCGTACTTCGATGCCTTGGTAGTTCGCTGTCGAGCTTTCTTGGACAGCGCATTGTCGAGCGCTTGGGCAGCGCGCTTTCGCTTCGAGCGAGCTACCCGAGGCGCGTCGATGGGTTCATGAGCTATCGAGTGTTGCAAACACAACAAGTGCGAGACAGCCTTTCGCTCCGCAGCGAGCAGCGTCTTCTCCGAGCCGCTTTGCACTTTTACAACGCCAGCTTCAGAGTCGGGGAATTCAACAATTTGTCCATTGACAGCTAGATAGCCATCCAAACCCTCATGTCCTTCCATAACAACGTCGAACATATCTCGAACCGTTGTAATGGTCATGTCCTGGCGTTGAAATCGAGTCGTGATCACGTTGAAAGCCGTCATTTCGTCTAGTAGCTCAGCAATTTTCCTCTGCTCGCCTGCCGAAGGTATCAGATCCACAATCGGGATCCGGCGCAACCCGGTGTTGCTGTCGCTGCTGGACACCTCGTTAGCTTCGCCGTCTTCCACTTCTTCCCGTTCAATGTCACAGTCGTCCACGAACAAGTGGAGAAAGCGTTGCAGGTCCTCAAAGCGTTTCAGCATTCGGTAGCAGCCACTCCATCGCAGCTCATGAAGCTCGAGGGCTTGTATTTGCACCCATTCAGTTTCAACTTGGCTACACGCTTCACTGTCTTCAGCCTTTTCATCAGCGAGCTTACCTTTTTGATAAGAGGCATGTGCGGCTCGATCCATTGACGAACAGCAAGGTTGAAGCGGTGGGCAGCACAGCCAATCATTGGCACCTTGATGCGACGTGCGATCGCCTTATTCGTCTCCATATTATCCGTCACAATAGCAATCATGTTGGCTACATCCAAGCCGTAGTCATCTAGGACCAGGTCCAGGAAGGCGATGTGCTCCGACGCGGTCTGGGACGCCTCGTCCTGGAAAGGCGAAAACGCGAGATACCGAATGCCCTTCTTCGTGGCGGCAAAAATGGCGATCGCATGTTCCGCGGCGTCCGTAAAGCCATCGAAGACAAGCACAAACTTCTCCCCTGCGAGTTCTTCGGCGACCTTAATGTCAACGACGCCAACAAGCGACACCATCCGCTTCAGCAGCATCCTCTTATCCATTGGCTTGAAGCGGATGGCGTCGCGAATCACTGGGTCGTCCACGTGCGCGAAGGGGAAGTTCTTCAGAGCCACGAGCTTGGTCCAGCCGTACGTGTTTGCGGCATCCTTGAGTGCAAACATACTGGCCGTGGGGTCGCAAGCGTTCTTGATGCACGTTGATGCGGCTTCCTTGTAGCCGTGGTGGTGGCATTGAAGATGCGAGATCAGGTTCTTGTACCCCGCGTGCATTAGCTGCGCTACAACGGCACCGCAGACGCAGCACGTGCGGTTGGTTGCGGTGGGATTCTTGAACAGGACGCTGACGATGTCGGCGTTCTTCATGTTGGTGAAGTTCTGTTTGAGTACCGGGGAGTGAATAGGCTAAAGACGCTGGTCTAGAAGAGGGCTTAGCTTGTAGCGCGCGGGAATGCTCCAGCTTTTGGCGCGCATTGCACCATACGGCTGCACAAACGACTGGTTTTCTTTCTTTGACTCGATTGTGACAATCGTATTGGCGGAATCAATTGGTTTTGGCGCTGATTGGCTCGGAGTTGTACCGGGGACAATCTTTGCAATCACGGCAGGAGATTGCAATCAATATGGACAGGAGGATTGTAAGCGCCAATATCCCTCAATCTTACAATCGCAATACGATATTGCCCAGCTCTGCGAAGGTAGTACCGTATCTCAAACGGGTTGTTGATCATACTGAGAGCTGGTATTGATAACGCTATTACGATAAAATCTTCGAGTGGCATTGTCGCGAGCTATTTGGACCCGCGCCGGGCATAGCAGTGTATATTATAATACATGTACTTTGAAGTAGGTGCCCTTACTGACACATATGCCGCGTGCAGATACTGCGGCTGCGAAGCAGGCGCAGGAGATGCTCAAATTCATTCAAATGTAGCATTACAATAACGTTATGCTGTGCAACCAGCGATACCAAGTTAGTTTGTCAAGTAATTCACGCCTTCTTGACCCCTGCGCCTTCGGCGCCTTGAACATGTTTGCGACCACTGCCGCGCCATCTCTACCTTTAAACGTTACCTAAATTTCAGAGCTTCTTCGTGCCCCGCACGACTTTGTTCGTCAGTCATTATGCTGGTACTTGGAGATGCACCTCTCCGAGGACAACAAGTCGTGTACGCTTAGACAACTACGTTTTTTTTCTGTTGGCGACAACAAAGGGTTACAAGTATTTCCTTATTCCATTCACGTTTTCTCTCACCCCCTCGATAATAAAGACCACTGGATTTGGGAAGTTCTCGAAAGCGCACACGGCACTTCTTGGACTCGCGTGTGACCTTGTCGAGACGGTGGTCATTGCCAGTGGACACGGTGCCGAGCAGCTTGGACAATGGCCAGTGTGCGTGCGAAAATCGCCCTCTTCATGAATGCATGCACTGTATGAAATGATTAAAATCAAATAATATTGACGTATAGAGTTTACTTATCCCTGATGCAGCATGGCTTTTGGACTTCCATGGTGTTGGCCATCCTACACTGAAATCAAGATTAAATAGGGCCCAAAACTGATTGGAGGTCAATTTCGTGATCGTGGTTTGACGGATTCCTTTTCACACATTTTTACTGGTCTGGGTCAGGGAGGTATCTAAGAAAATAGCAGAAGCTGTTGGTTTCTCAAAACTGTCATATTTTGTATTCCTGCTGTTGCGACTGCCGAGTTCTGACCAAACGTTTAGGACGCTGGTGGAGTGGCCCAAAACTGCTCATTTTCCTAACTATGTCGGGGGGGGGGGTGCTGCTCCTGTTTTCGGGACCTCGTTATCTTCTCCTGCGGCGTGTGGATCATCCGTGAGGACATTGGTGGTTGGTCTCCATGCTGCCTCGGTTTGGTGGGCCATCTTCAGCATTTGACGTTGATCGGACGTTAGTCTATAGAGCCTGGACAGCAATCGGTTAGTCTCCTCGATGGCACTACCGCAATGAACACTGGCCAGTGTGTTTGTATCGCGTTTGTCGATTCGCACCTCTATAATTTGATATCACTAATCCGTCTGTAAGATGGTCTAGAGAACGAATCAGAGACCCGTGACTCGACGGGCGCGTTCAGATGAGAGCAGCGGTGGGGGTCGCGTGCGAGGTGTGCGTAAAAGTGTGCAATGGACTGGGGGCTCGAAAACGCCGCCGCGCACCCCGATCACAGCCAACCCCCACGCAGCATGTATTATTAATAATCCTAAATATCATGAATATTTTTATACATGGTTTATTGTCATTTTCCTCTGTAGCAAAAAAAGTACGAACTACATGCGATGCTTCTTTCAGGTGTTCCCGACCGCTTGAGCAACAGCGCTGGCAGCCCAAAAAAACATACGGTTGCACTGCAGAAATACCACAGTTTCCAATATCATCGGGTTCAGACTGCGCGGAGACGTGATTAGATGATTCCAGCTCGCGAAACAGTCGCTCAACGTCATTTGAAGTCGGTATCCAGATCAAGTCAGTTTCCACTCGTCGTACTCGTCAAGAAGTTTCTGAAGCCAAGCGAAGATTTTGGTGCCAGCACCCGCTGCTGTTCGGACGAAAGCGCTTTCCGTAAAAGTGGGTTCCTGGAATATGGCACGCAAAGCTGTAGCTTGAGAGGGAGCTAGTGTGCTGCCACGCACGACACGCGGTCGGTGGCTCCACTCTGACGACTTGTGTAACACTTGACGACACTGGGCCCACGAAAAATCGAACAGCACAAACTGTTCCTGTTGCTTGGGGGTCGGTTTGCTTTTTCGAGCATCACGCTGCTCAATGGGCGGCTCAAGAAGCACTACCAAACACATGAAGAGATAGTGTAGCTCTCGGAAAGGCACTCGAATACCCCGCAACTTTCGCCACTCCTCGCGTGAAATGCCCAACCACTCCAAACTTCCTGCGCTCTTAGCACTGAGCACACTGGTACTGCCCTCGTTTGTGATCTCCTCAGCTTGTCCCGTTTCTTGGTTTCGTTCAGCATGGAACAGCAGTCGCTTCAGCTAGCACAGCTTCCGCGAAAGAGCGCTTGTTCGTGGCTTGCACAGGTGGTTCATGCTCGTGAAGCTCGGTAGAGCCATCAGACCGTAGCAGCTTTGCGGGCCGAGCGCTCAACCCAATCAACTATTTCCTTATTCCATTCACGTTTTCTCTCACCCCCTCGATAATAAAGACCACTGGATCTGGGTTTTGGAGACGATAAAGAGTGAATCGCAGCGCTTTACTGCACTATCCGATCGAGACAGTTTCCTCAATCGTATCCCTCCGTATGCCTAACAGCGCCCATTTGTGAACAAAACCCGCCCTGAGGTTGTGGCCACCGGACATGCCCAGATGACGTGGTCAACGTTCATATGCACGAAGTGTGTCCTGCAACGCTAAGTTACCCTAACCGCAGCTCGTTAACGTTGCAATAGCGAGATTAACGTTGCGTAAGAAATACCTGACGCGTAAATTACGCAAGGCCAAAATCCCTCATTTCCCCCTCATTTTTCCTCAGTGAAAAAAACCCTCATTTAGTGAGGAGTACATCCTCGTTTAATATCGTACCTAAACGAAACGAAGCTGTACAAAGAGAAAAGGGGGGAGGATTCGCAGCCGTTCATTTCCGAAAGAACCAGGTTGCCGCCGAAACGAGGATTGGCGCCACGCTGCCGCGACGAATTTGCGATGGCTCCAGGTAGCTGCTGTGTTCTAGCATGCGATGCGTTTGCTGCCTACTAACCCTGTGTGTGCTGCACGTGCAGGTCGAGTTCTACGCGACAAGACTGCGAAGCCAGCCCCTGTCTACCGCGAAATGGGGAGGGACCACTCAAGTGATGAAGACTTCGTTGTCGACCAAGCTGCTCCGGACATGGACGACAGCCCGGACCAAGGCCCTCCACGAAAGAAGACGCGAACGCAAGGTACGAGCGAACTAATGGTGCTGTTGTTTTGAATTAAAATGTATTAATTCGGATACAACTGTAATCTACAGGGAAGCCTGATGTTCAAGCCCGTTCCAAGAAAGGAAGGAAGGCAGCCGTGCGATCGACACGTGGACGAGGTAGGCTTCGATTACCTTGTTTATGTCGTCCTGTTGTTTACGTTGCTAATATTTTTATGTTGCTCTAATGTATTTGGGGTATGACTTACGTATCTGACTTCACAGTTTCGAAATTGAAGCCAACGCCGGACACGCCGAAGACCCCGCCGAACCCGAAGCCGGACAAGCCGACCGCGACCGACCCCGACGCAGACGCCGACCCCGACGCAGGCGCAGACGGACAAGCCGGCCCCGACGCAGACGCCGGACCAGCCGACTCCGAAGCCGCCCGCCCCGACGCAGACGCCGACCCCGACCCCGACGCAGGCGCAGACGGACAAGCCGACACTGACGCCGATGCCGACGCAGACGCCTGACCAGCCGACTCCGAAGCCGCCCGCCCCGACGCAGATGCAGACGCCGACCCCAGCGCCTGACACGCCGAAGACCCCGCCCGCCCCGACGTCAGACAAGCCGGCGCAGCCACCAGCGCTGATGTCCTCTCCCCAGTCAGGACATACTTTGGATTCGAAGCGGACTGCGAGTCATGGAGGTATGTTAACGTTGCATTTTTTAGTTTTAACGTTGCTTTATTTTGCTAACGTTGCCTGTTTTGTGCTGAAGTATTGGCGCACGGTACCGAAGCCCCCGAAGCCAAGCCCGTATCGATGCCGGAACCGACCACGCTGCCCGTGCAGAAGTCGAAGAAGACGCCGACGCCAACGCAGAACCCCAGCCACACTTCTGCCAAGCGAGGTGGGTTACCGTTGCTCTCTCTGCTAACGTTGCTCTCTCTGCTAACGTTGTTCTTTCTCTTGATGCTTATTTATCTCTAACGCGGAACAGCCAGTGGTAAACGAAAGGCAAGACCATCTGAAAACAAGATTGGCAACAAGGGAAAAGAATCAAGCAGCGGGTCAAGTGCAGGTACGTATAACGTTGCACACATATATATACATATATTGTATTAACGTTGCGGTGCTATCATGTTGTGATCGTATCGATGTAGGTACTCGTGTGCCAAAACCGAAAGAGCCTAAGCGTGTCGTTTCGCCCCACGAGCTGATTGGCGCTAATGATTCGGCAAGCGAGTCAGGCGACAGTGATGCTCCGACTCAAGTCGCGGATCCATTTGAATACTTGGGAACCGCTGAAGCTCCTGTCACTTTACCGGACGATATGCTGTTTTTGGATGAAAAAAACCACGTGATAGAAAGAGCAGCACGTCTGGCGATCGCGAGAAAGTTGCAGCGGCCCACGTTAATGTGATTAATCATGCCGATGCAGTCCTTCGCAAGGGCTACCTATCGTGGCAACAATTGATGGAGGCTTTGAAGGCCTACGGTATTGCCAAGGGCTTTCACTTTCGGATTCGCTCGAGCAAGTCTGTGGTCAAGTGCAGAGGGTACGTATGCACAGAGTACTATTCACTGTTTCCAGTATCAAACTAACTTTTACTTTTGGGGACTAACACTGTTGTAGCTCTGATGGCCCTGAAATCCCTGCTGACTTCACCTTCGGGTTTCGAAACTTTCGCTGCATTCATGGCGTGATGCAGGCCAGTCGTGGCGATGGAGTTCGTGACAGTCACGTCAACTTCACCGACTGTAAAGCGCGGTTCGACGCATGTGTGTCAAGAGTGAAGACAGCGGATGGAGGGCAAGTGTGGTGCGTGATCGTGAAGAACGAGTGGCGATTGCACAACCACCATTCTGAACAGGGCCGGCGTGTTCGGGGGATCAACGACTTGCCGTCGGAAGGTCCCGTTGCAGACAGCATCGCGATATTAGCTGACGCCGGCGCTGGATCTCAACAAATCGCTTCGTATGCGACGGCTGAACTTGGTGAGTAGGGAGCAGGTTTTGTGTAATTTGTGTTGCATTTTTAATGTTATCATTTGTCGTTGTGAAGGCCAACGAGTTTCATCACAAGTGATCCGAAACGTACTTCGGCGCATGCAGACAAACTCAAGCGCTCAAGAACGCCTGAAAACTCTGCTCCACGACTTCAAGCAGGTGAAGGGGTCTGAGGTACTTGTGATTCAAGATGACTTGGACATTACCTGTGGAATTGTCATTCAAAGTCAAGTACAGAAGCTAGTGTTCACGCAATGGGGAGAAAACCTGGCGCTCGACTTCACACACGGGACTAACAATCTGGGATTTCATCTTGGTAAGTCAGAAGTGTCTAACAAAGCAACGTTAATGGAAAACGTCATTGAGCAACGTTACAGTGCAAGTGTTAATGATGTACTAACGTGAGGGTTGGTGTGTAGGAAGTCTTGTGGCTACTGGGCCGACTGGACGAGGGGTACCTGTGGTTGATTTCATGGCGCTAAACGAGAAGGCAGTGACGATGACTGTAATTTTCGAGTTTGTGAAGGAGAAGAACCCAGAGGCATGGCATCGCGTGCAAACGTTTGTTATTGACAAACACTTCGTAGAGTGGCAGGTTTTGGAGCGTTGTTTTCCCGAGGCGAAAGTATTACTTTGTCAATTTCACGCTTTGACGTACTGGAAGAAGATCCTGGGCAGAAAGTTTGGATTGAAACCCGCTGAGCGGGACATTGTTCAGCGCTGTTTCGCGAACATGTTGTACAGCCCCACAGAAGAAACATACACGTACTGGTATGGGGAGCTGGTCTCCTTTGCCAAGGGCGGGCACTCGTCAGTGCGTACGTACTTTGACGCCAATTGGCGCGATTGCCGTAGCATGTGGGCAAATTACGCACGGAATAGGTACTTTTCTGCCGGAAATACGACTACAAACCGTATCGAATCGAATTGGAACTTACTGAAACGGCTACTAGGCAAGAAGACGAGCATTGATAAGATGGCAGCATCCCTGCTCTCGCATCAAGGAGCAGTGATTAGCCAAGTGATGTGTGAAATCAGAAACCATGTCCTTCGATCAAGACCTTCTGCTTCTATCCCTAATTTTCTGAGACGTATCTCCGCTGTTATGAGTAACTATGTGCTAACACGGGTGCGTCGGCAGTGGGATCGTTTCGTCGTAACTATGAAAGATACTACGTGCCAGAAAAAAGATGTTTCCAGGTGGGAAGTGTTTACCAACACCAATACATTCACGTGTGACGACCTTGCCTGGAGTTGCACGTGCGCGTTCTACACGTCGCAACACCTTCCCTGCCAGCATCTCATGTTTGTTACTCGTGAAGCCCATGGTTTTGAGGAGCTTCCGCCTATTGCGTTGGATTCATGCTGGAACATGGCTTCCGCAACATCACACACTGCACGTATGTCGCTAGGAGTGTCGGAGATTGCTTCTGTTGTGGACACTGTGAAACTGAAGAGGTCACGCAACGTTAACGCTACAAGCAACTCTAACAACCCAAGCGACGATAACGTGGGAAGCGACGTTAACTTGGGAAACGTGCCCACGTACGCGAGTACGACAAGCCAAGTTGCATTTGTTCGCCTGAATCGAAGTGAAAAATGCGACAACATTGTCCTAACACACGCGGAGAAGTACAACATCGCCCGGTCGGTGTTCGACCCACTGCTTGACCGACTGACGCGGATGTCGAGTGCAAGGTTCTACAAGCAGATACAGTATTGGGAGGAGGTGATTACTAAGTTTAGTGATCGTGAACAAACAACATCATTACCCAACCACGACGACCTATCTCATGGAGTGAATTCAGCAGGCTCTGAATCCGAAACGGACTCCGATGATGACTACCTTCTTGAACTGGCGGACATCTTGGAAGCTGATGATGAGACGTGGCTAGATGAGCCAGAACCCTCATCGACATTATCACCTGCTGCGACGTTAACACTACCTGCAGCAACGTTATCCTCGACGCAAGCAACGTTAAACCTGCTAGCCCAACGTATTTCGCATGCGGACAGCACAGAGACGTCTCTCCATGGGCCAGAATGGAGTGTAGCTGACCTAGACTCATGTCCGTCGGCCTCTCAAGTTTCGTTGGATCATCTGGAGGTATCGGAACTGTCTCAGGCGATTATTGAAGGCAACGAGAACGACAAGAACGTATCTCCGCCCAGCTCGGGCGATACATCTGAACACCACAGCAAAATGACTACGTCTGATGCAGCTATGTCTCTCCTAGCTTGTGCTGCAGGAAGCCACAAAACTCGGCAACTAGATGAGTCCAAGCAGCCGGATAGACAGGTATCACTTGCAAAGTTAGAGGCGGGGCGTGCGATCGATGATATGATTCTTCCACCGTATCAGGAAGGAAAGCCACGTCGGCAAAAAGTTAGACATTGGGCATCGCATGGTGCTATGCAGAGGTACATCACCGTCACACACCCCAAAACGTTGACTGTTGACGTTGTTACGTTGATGCACTGGGCGTCTCACACACGGAACTTGGAACGGGTGAAAGATGTGCTGGACCAATATCCAGTGATTATGGATGATATGATTCTTACAGCCACAAGCCCTTCCGTGTTTGAAGTATCGACAGCTGAAGCTGAAAAGTATGCATGGACATTCGTCGTACCAAAAGCGTTGGTGACTTCCATGCAAGCAGCTATCGAAACCTACTACAGCATGAAATCTGTCCGTAGTAAGAACGCAGACGAAGCACCTGAAGAGGTGGACCTTGTCAATTCACAATCGGAGACCTGCCAACACGCTGTGGTGAAGCTGAGGACCAATCTCGTATTTTTTTCAAGGTACGGGTTTACACTAACCTAACGTTGCTCCGTAACGTTGCTACACCAATGTCGATCACTTATTATCTTGTGGTTAGTCGTTGTGTTGTAGCGATGAAGTCATTCTATGATGTCTCCAAGCTCGCGAACGCGTGGAAGAAGGACATCGCTTGGCTTAGCCAGGACTGGTTCGAGATACAAAGTGGGCCTGTGGAATTTTTCGAACAAGAGACGCGTACAGCGACTTTAAAGGCGGTTGACCGCAAATTCAGATACGACAAGATGGCAAAAGAAACCATGTTGAAGTATGATCTGGCTACCCTGACGTCTAAGTACTCTCTCCGATCTAAAACCGCATTCATACATTTTGAAGAAGTGGTTGGGGCAGTGGCGCGTACCGAATGGCTGACCGGAGCGGCGGTGAATTATGGCGTAGCTGCGATTTGTGATGGGCGCCAAGACTGTCTTGTCCTATCTTCCCACGATTTGGATGGACACTTCCCTACTGATAGGAGCCTATTTTCCTACAAGCTGGTGATAGTGCCAGTCAACAGCCATGGCATGCACTGGACTGTGGTTATGGTCTCCATCGAGAACGGAAGTATTGGTGTTCATTTCTACGACCCGCTCGGTTCGTCGACACACTTCAAGGAATTAAAGCTGATATGGAACAACAAGCTGCTACCCTTTCTAGTAAGGTGGGACAAGCACAGGAGGACATACGCGAACGAGACGTGTGAACTCCCTCCCCACGTCCCTGAGCACCGCATAGAGCGTCCTGTACAGCCCGATGGTGGAAGCTGCGGAATTATGGTACTGGCGATGGTGCACACGTATGTGCGTGTACCTACTCGAGGGTTTAAACTAGACACTGTGACGGTGGACTACGTCAAGGTGCTGCGTCTGCGGGTTTTGTAGTTTGTGATGTGTGGGTCGGTGATCCACCCAAAGGAGAAAAGCGAGGAAGATGCTGCTCGCGACACAGATGCGGAACTGGTCAACGCATTCAAGCTGAAACAACGAGGGCAACAATAATCACAGACATTAAAGCAGGTGGTTACAGCAACGTTGATTGCAACGTTAACTATCAAGCAACGTTATCCGTTTTAGCAACGTTCTTAGTTTTGGAAGTGGGGTTGGGTTTCCTGGCGACGTTTACTCGTCGTTCACCGTAAGGTCGATAATGACAACATGTTTGTCGTCCGGCTTGTCGGTGGTCTTAGAGTCTTGATCGTTCCGTTGCGTTCGGTTTTGATACGGATGATGATGCGGTCGCGAAGCTCTCATGCCGTTAGTCTTGCGACGTTCTTGACGTCCAGCATGTAGACGAGGCACGTCGTCGGCGACGGCTTCGGGTGTGGGAGTCTCGGGCATACTGTATACAGTAGTTTGTAGACCGTAATAGTTAGTAATAGCTACCACAGATCAAACAATATAAACACCAGTGGCGTACGAGCTGCGTCGGCCTTGAACAACGTTATCAAGTGGCAACGTTAGTGGCGCACGAGCTGCGTCGGACTTGAACAACGTTATCAAGTGGCAATGTTAAGGCAAACACCAGAGTCAAAGTTGGAGCAACGTTTGTTAAAGTACCGTCGGCAATGCCGCGTGCTACAGCAGATAAGCAGTCACTAACTGCTATTTATCCCTAGTCAAGCACCTCCTAATCGGTATTAAAGAGTGCTTTTAATAATATAGTAACAACATTAGTTCAATTACATGAAGCAAAACCCGGTAACATCTTCTGTTAGATTCTAATACGAATACATTGTGCCACATCAGTAAATGAGATGCAACGATAAGTATTCACTGGCTCTTTCCAGAGTCCTCATTGAACGCTTCGAAAGATCTGCGTTCCTCACGAACCCTCGTGTACTCATTCCACGCGGCTGATACCTCAGGAATAAAATACCTGTGTACGACACACACGTAATTTATCGAATAAATTACGAGTCCGACCTTGTCCTACCATGTATCCATATCAGGTTTAACGTTGAAATTAGCGACTAACGTTGCCATAAGCGTGTTGTGACGTTGTAAATCAGGCCCAGTTAACGTCGCAGTAACGCCATTCCATATGCACCAACCGTGCTCGTACCGCGTGCGGATCCTAACCTGCCATTATGTCGTACATGAATTAACCTGTGGAAGACTTGCTCTCCCTATGGTCTGAACCCTAA
>KZ985887.1:19294-29532 GCA_000687305.2 Phytophthora rubi | reverse complement strand
TTGAGCTTCTCCTTGGTGGCGTTCTCCTGCTGCACCTCGGCGCCTGCCTTCTCTCGGCCCATTTGCTCCAGTAGCTGGTCGGTCGACGCCTGCTTCTCCGCGACTTTGACCATCGTGTGCTTGAGATCCACCTGCAGCTCGGCCACATCCGCCGAGGTCTTGCGCAGCGTCGAGAGTCCGTCATCCAGTCGAGAAATCTGCCGCTGGATGTCCTCCTTCCGCTGCTTGAGCAGGATCTCGTAGAAGCTGATGAGCTCCAGGAAGCTCTTGGGCGTCACGTAGTTGTATCGCCGCTGGGTCTCGAAGTAGTTCTTGCTCATGTCGGTCACTGAAATGTGCACGTCGGCCATGTGGTTCGCCAAGTTGCGCTGGAGCTGCGCGTCCCCGACGTCCTCGAACTTTTCGAGGAATTTCGACGCGACTCTCACCAAGGCGTCTCGCGGCCACGGGTGGAACCAGTCGATGACTGTGCAGTTCACCAGCCCCGGGAATCGACGAGCGCGCACACGGAAGACGGCGCCGACAGGGGAGAAGCACATGATGACTCGGAAGTTCAGGCGGATCCAGCGTGTTCCGTCAATCCCTGGTGTCCGCTGCCCCAGAGTTGGACGCCGTCGCGCAGGCTGCGCGGCGCAGCGCGCTGGTTTGTGCTTAAGTCGTGCGTTGAGATGTGCCACGGAGGAGGCTTACATGGATCGATCGCACATGGTGAAGCTGGCGTCGGCGACTGACGAGGACACCGAAGAGGAGGAGGCGGGCCGAGCCAAGCCCAGCCGCCCAGTGTTGTCGCGGAACGAAGACATGTCCGTGCAACTTCGCGCTGCTGCCCACTCAACTCTCCCAGACGTTCGCCGACACGACCGGAATCACGCGTATTATCGCGTCGGACATGAGTCTCTCGCACTCCATGATCGGCAACTTCTCCACGCTCGTCGGGCGCGTCGACTTCGACGAGGAGGCGGAGGTGGAGAAGAGTGGACAAGTGCGAGTCGTGCAGGAAGAGACTGGCTGCAGCGGCATTCTGCTCTGTGCCCGCTCTCCAGCGACGGCAGCTTCGCCACGCGCCAACGTGGGTTCAACTCGTCCATCAGCATACTCAAGCTGGCCAAGTCGAGCGAGACCATCAACATCAGCTTCGACGCCTTGCTGGGGGACAAGCCGCCAACAAAATAATTAATTATCCCAATCACGCACTCGTCCAGCATGCTCTGTCTTGCAATGAATGTGATTTTAAGCTTGAAAGCGTGACACAAGTGTAATCAGGGATTGATAGTACAGTAATCTGCTTCCTCAGCGAACACCTGATATATATAAAACATTCTAGGATATTTATTGTCAAAGTATAATGAAGTTTTTGACTTCAGCTACTGTATTATGTACCTCGAAGAGTGGGACTTCTTCAACGCCATGCTTTCTTGGAAACTATAAGGTTTTACCTGTTCGCTAAGGAAGCAGATCACTGTAACGGGATTTTCTTCCTAAACTACTATAGTAGAATGGATGGGTCCCAATCAATTCTACTATTCTAATATTAGCCAAATCGAGCGATCCAGAATACTTTATTAATAGTACTATAGTAATCTAGATTACTATTGTAGCCATGTCGACCACCGGATGTCCTCCATGTCGACCACCGTATATCCTCGATGATGATCATCACGCGCTGTTGCTCTCTAGCTCCATGTGACGGATCTCCTTCTTGTTGTGCTTCAACAGCACCTGCATCTCAGCGCTCAAGTTATCTGTCCTCGTATGAATGCTGTTCATCACGAACCCTCCCGTCGAGAAAACACGCTCTTGAGAAGCGTTTGACGGAGCTCTCCTCAACCAGATCCGCGCAAGGGCGGCAATGGAACGAAATTGCCCACTAGCGGACTCACGGAACCAGCGCAGGATGGCTACATGTTCGCAGACAGCTTCCACGCGCCAGCAGACAACTCCATTGCGCCGAACCAGCATGAGAGAAGCTTGTTTCCGGCGGCGATGGTCTGTTCAAGCCGCTCGTCGTCTGCATCTCCGCCCCTCTCCTTGGTAGCTTGTTTGCCGTCTGTAGCTACGCCACTCTTCTCGCCAGCTTCACCAGGGTGTTGAATAAGCGACGCCACGGAGAACTTGGTGCGAGGATCCAGTAGAAGGATCATCACCGTTTCCGCAGTAGCGAGCGGAATGCGCATGTTGAACAATTGGAGCTGGCGCACTTCATGGACGATCTTGGTCGAGCTTGGCTTGTCGAGCTGCTGGAAGATTGCAGAATGAGCCCAAACAGAACGCTGCGATTTGTAGCCTCCAATCGCTCACTACAGAGAGCTAGTAGACCGGTCCCGTGCGACGAACCGCGTCCGCAGGACGCGTGCGCCTCCGAGCAGCGAATCCGCTTCCTGCATGGAGCCGAGCAAGCTCCAACCTGTGTATATCGTCCCCCTGCGTTAGCCAAAATGCCTCTAGTATCAGATAGTACTAATATTAGCCGGAAAACCCCCTAATATCTACTATAGTAGAATTAAATCAGCTGGGAAAAATTATAATATTACTATAGTAAAATAATATTATTTACCGGTAATATTAAAAATAAATCTACTACGGTAATATCTACTATCAATCCCTGAGGTATTACACTGTGTAATACTTCGAAGTACCGGTACAACTATATAAACCGGTTGCAGTGCTGTTGTACTGGTAGTGCCTTCGGTTACGAAGTGTACGTACAGCCCAAACAGGATTAATTCGGGGCACGCCATATGTGGCACACACGAAACAAAAGTATACAAACTTCAAGTTACGAAGTGTACGTACAGCCCAAACAGGATTAATTCGGGGCACGCCATATGTGGCACACACGAAACAAAAGTATACAAACTTCAAGTTAAATAGTTTTATAATATCAAAAACCGCATGCTTTCTCAAGATCTACGTAAAAGTAGAGGATTTCGCGTTAAACAGCGAGCTATTTGAGTGGGATGTACGTTTCCAGAGTTAAGGGGAAAACGTTAAGTACGATGGCACTGGGCCTGAATTTTTAGTTCAAACTTTGAACCTCTGTTTTGTGTGTGGGTTCCGAGGTGCAATGCAATATAGACTCAAGTGAAAGTTCTAACGTGTTGTTTGCTAGTGGCACTACAAAAGTTAAAATCAATGCCTCTTGTAAAAATAAATATGCATACCGCTTCAGTGCGCACGATATTAATAGCATCAGGTTGACGTAGCTTGAGGTTAAAAATAAATACCCATACCTCTTCATGTCAACAATAGCATCAGGTTGACGGAGCTTGGGGCAGACAACTAGAAGTGACGGTGTAGCGAGTAGCTGTGTGTATCAGGTTCCGTACCGAGGTGAGTCTCGCTTCTTCAGCACCACAGCAGCGGAGGTTTAGCCGTGAAAACGGAGGGGGGCTGCTGCGGCGACCGAAAAAGCGAGACTGAGGGTGGTGGTGGCGGCCGAAGTCTGTTCGCTAGATTGATTGATAGTGCTTTGAATATAATCGACCTTTTTGGCTCATAATTCCGGGAACACACCCCAAAGAAGATTTCCTAGGAAATCTGTGGGTGGTTCCGCGGCATGCTGGTTCCCCACTTTCCAAGTGCAACGCCGAGCACCACCCAGAACAATGGTCAAGTGCGTTTTCATAGGGGGCCGCGGCAATGTCGGTGGCGCCGTCGATATCGTCAAACCCGAGGACCAACTCGTGTTCGCGAGCAGCAACCTCACAAGGTGTCGTCTGAGAAGCTGGCCGCTGGCGCAGCAAAGGCGTCAAAGTCGTATTGTCCTGGCAAGATGAAATGCACCACCACTTTTAGCGACACATAACTCCTCACCTAATTATCAGATTTTGATAAGCTTTTTTTGCGTGAAAGCTCTGTGTTTTCTCTGTTAAGTAAACTCTTTCTTAGCTTCTAATACAAAGAAACGGTTGCGCTACACTTAAACGAAAACTGAGACTCCTTTGAATCCGCCAAAAAATCGAGGCTATGTTCTCACCAGATGGCACCATATGCTTTCACCATAATCAGCTTGGTATACAAGTAATATGCCCTTTCTATGAGCATTTTATGCACCTTTTTGTTTGTCAGAGCCACGAGCAGCGTCAAAATGAACATGGCGTCACCTTCTTCTAGCAATACCTCTATGGTTGGAAGTGTGTTTTTCTGAAGCACACGAATCAAAGCTACATTCTGACGCATAGCTTAGCACTGTAGGTGCGTTCAGTCCCGAGATATTGACCAAAACGTCTCATGCATTCATGATCAGCATCTATTTCCCGCAAAACTGAGAAGCCTTACCATGCAAATGAAAGCTTCGGCTGTACGAATAACATGCACATACTCGTTGTTTGAACCCCCCTCTTTCCATTGCGGGTCTTCCGGCATTAATACGATCAGTACTTTTCTTTTTATCGGCAAAATAATTTTTTGGTGGTGCATTTCATCTTGCCAGTACAATACCCGCCAGCTACGATGACCTCGACATCATGCGGAAGGCGTTCGAGGGCGCGAGTGCCGTGGCCACCATCTCGGAATGGCTGATCGGTGACCGTCGCTACAAGCAGATCAAGAACGCGCTTGATGTGGCCAAACAGATGGACTTGGTGCACTTCTGCTACACGTCTGGCGCTGGTACCGGCGTGAAGGCGGAGCGGTTCGTCGAAGTGTTCTCAAATCATGTCGGGGGCCGAGGAGGACATTCCGTTCCTGCTTCGCGACCCCCACTACATCAAGTAGTTCATTTACGTGTGGGCTGCAGTACAATATTCAGCGCAATTATTTGTACGCTGACAACATCCCAATGTACTTGCTCCGTCGTGGAAGTTCTGAGTTCGTGTCGCAGTGCAGCAAGGAGTCGATAAAATGCTCGACGTAGTTTTGAAAGTCGAGTCGGTGTGTCGTACATATAATAGCATGCTTTGTGCATGTAATATCATGAATATAAACAGTATTCGTTGAATACATTACTGAGTGTTGTATACATGTACACTATGCCGCGTGCAGATACTGCGGCTGCGAAGCAGGCGCAGGAGATGCGCGATTTCACGTAAACGTAACATTATAAGAACGGCGCTACCAGCCCAATCCTCTAGTTTTCTCATTGATCTGCATTTCCTTTCTAATCTATCGCAGTGGAGCGACTCCCGCAGCCAAAATCCTAGTCCCAAATCCATAATTCTGCAGAAAAAGGGCATTTCCAAAATCTGGCGGGGGGCCTCCGCCAGAATTTTGATTGGCTCCCAGACGACTTTCCGTCCTTTCTGCTCACGAGTCTGTGATCTACGACTAAGAATTTTGGATCTAGGACTAGGATTTTGGCTGCGGGAATCGCTCCAGTTGACGACGCAACTTGTGCAATCCGCCACTTAGACGACGTCTTCGGCCGTGCTGATGCTGCCGTGTTGGTTGCGAGTTGACCCAGTCAATCGTAGGCTGTTTCCCCTCCAGCACTTGCCCTCGAAAGACCTGACCCAATACGGGATCAGTGGTACCTGCTTCTATTGAGCAGTATCCCTTGCTGCTTAGACTCGTCGTGACGGACACCCTTGGTCTCCGAAGCTCCGGGCCGATCCGCCTCTGCTCCCGACTTTTGCTGATTTCAACGCTACAGGCGAAGTCAACTACGTTCGCACGTGCAGCATGGGCAGCAACAACGACGAGTCCATCGACAAAAGCTCCTCCTCGAACGGTGACTGGAGTTCTATAGACCGCAAGCGAAGACCGACGTGAATGCTTCGAAGCGGAGGACACTGGGGACAGCACTGTCATTGTCCACAAGCTCGCGCCGAAATCACCCTGCTCGTCCCGCTGACGACGCTGAAGACGCCGTTGTTGAGCGAGAATTTTATAGTGCTGCACCGTACTGCGGGGTCGGTGTCCAGCTAGGCAGCTTCAGGGAAGCGTGCAGCCCTTGGTGCGCGCGCATCTTGCCGTCGTCCAGCTCCGAGGAAGCGTCCAGCTCCGGGACAGCGCCCAGCTCCTGCAGCGCCCGGTCCGCATGCTGATCGTCACGTCCAGCTGAAGGTCGGCGGCCAGCTCCGGCTCCTGCAGCTCGTGTAGCTTCCCGTCGTCTTCCAGCTCAAGGTCGGCGTGGAGCTCCAAGGCAGCGTCCAGCTCCCGCAGCTTGTGGTGCGCACGCAGCTCCTGCAACTCTCGGAGGGAGAAGATTGCCGTCGTCCAGCTCGGGGTCGGCGGCCAGCTCCGGCGTAGCAGGCAGCTTCAGGGCAGCGCGGTAAGTCCAGCCCTTGGTCAAGTCGCATCTCGTCCAGCGCCCGGTCCGCGCGCTGCTCGTCCGAGTTCAGCTGAAGCTCGACGTCCGGCTGCAGGTCGGTGGCCAGCTTCGGGCCAGCGTGTAGCTCGTCCACCGGCTGGGTTGCGCGCTGATCTTCCTACTCCTGGTCCGCGCATGCTCCTCCAACTCGTGTCCCCCATGCGCTGCTCGTCACCGTCCAGCTCCAGGGCAGTGTTCCGCTCCGGGCTGCGCACTGCTCGTCCAGCTCTTGAGGTCGGCGTCCAGCTCCTGGTAGACGGCCAGCGAGTCACGGCAGATTCAGAGCGACCAACAGTAGTGTGGCCCACATAGGGTCCCCCTTTTACTGGGATAGCCTGGAAGGCTAGGGACAGCCCAAATCGGATTAATTCGTCCCGGTAACTGAAGCCGGTAACTGAAGCCGGGGGCTGAAAGCAGTTGACCAAGCCGAGGCTACTGGTAGCTGAAGCCGGTAGCTGAAGCCGGGGGCTGAAAGCAGTTGACCAAGCCGAGGCTACTGGTATTACCGGTATAGTCGGTAGCTGAAGCCCGGAGCTGAAGGCGGTATTCTCGCAAAAGCGAGATTCGCGGTAATCCTTTATCGCAAGAGAATTAATATGTGTGTGCTTCAGCGGTGCGTCCACTACGCGGATCAGTGGAGCACGAGCAGTCCAACAATCAACTTTACGCCTTCATGGGGCGCCTGCTACTCAATGAGGGCGACCGGGGAGAGACCGCCGTGCCGCTGGGTCCTGAAAATCTGCTTCTACGATGTATCAAGGTGCGCGTTTATCATGGCTCGTGATCTCCACGGGCAGGGAGAGCAAACTACTGCAGAACCCATGCGCTGCGCCGCCAAAACAGAGCAAACTCTGTTTTGCTACCGCACAGCGAACCGATGCATGCTGTTGATCTTCGCGACCATGTTTGGCCGTGAAGATCAACAACTTATTGAATAAACCGATGTGAGCACGCACAACGTAGACGCATTTCTTCTTGCTCTCTTCAATCTGTTTTCCCTGTAGTAAAGAGTCATACGAGTTTTGAGCTTCTCGGTGAAGAAAACGAGTAAAGGTTTTACTGGTAGTGCCTTCGGTTACGAATGTACGTACAGCCCAAACAGGATTAATTCGGGGCACGCCATATGTGGCACACATGAAACAAAAGTATATAAACTTCAATTTATATTGTTTAATAATCTGAAAAACCGAATGATTTCTCAGAATCTACGGAAAAATAGAGGTTTTGTGTTGAAATAGCCAGCTATTTGAGTAGGATATACTGTTCCAGAGATAATGGGAAAACGTTAAGTACGATGACGCCGGTCCTGGAGTTGAAGCTCAAACTTTGAACCTCTGTTTTGCGTGTGGGTTTCGTGGTGCAAGCCGCGTGTTTGGCTGTGATCTCGCTCTTGTCGGACCCTGCGGCTGACTCGCCCCTTAACTGCGACGCTGGTGAGTGAGGCATCATGTTTGCCAGTGTGTGACTGCATCTAATGGGTATTGTGTTGTGTAGGAAATATGATCCGTGCGGGTGACATGCTGGCGTACAACACGATGGCTGAGATGTACAAGAAGGAATATGGGCTGCTGGAGCTGCCGAAGGACCCGTTTTAAGACCCACGCGCAAACTACGAAGTATTGTGCCTTTCTGTCTTTTTGCGCGTCCTTCAGGGGACTTTAGAAGGTACTTTTTTACTACTGGGGAGTACTTATATCTTAGGATTTGATATGTAAAACGGAGTAGCCACCAACTATCAGGCAAGTGCCGTCGAAGTTGGCCAAGTACCTGCCTAGCGGTGACGGGTAGCTACCGCGTATTTTCGCTAGCAATAAAGACATTTTGACCATGTAATATCGTTCATCTACTTAGCTAAAGAATTATGAGCCCCAACTGCGTCGTGTCGCCTGTTTTGCCGGCAGTCTTGCAAGCAACTACTTTGGTAGTAGGCACCTACAAAGGTATTTCCTCCGTTCAAAAAGCCCGATTGGACGCTTTCAACACTGCCAAAACGGGCTTTCTCTCCTACGCAGGGCTTCACAAAGCCTTGTGAGGGTGCTTCAGGGAGGATTTGCCGGCTAGGCTAATCTGTACCTCCGTGGTGGTAACTTGTTGCGATTACACTACCCCTATGTTAACAAAGATAGTTTTTCACTGCCGTCTGGCCAAAAGAGATGAAAGACACAATAATACCAACCTAAAATATGGTCGTGTGCCGACAGGATACATATCCTGGTTTATATATTAGCGTTGATTCATATACTTGTATATTATCTCTCTTTGGCCATTTTCCTTAAACTATACGATATAACTAGGGCTACGCGTTGGCTGGGATAGCAAATATACGGAAAGTATATTGATGTTACTGGTAGTGCCTTCGGTTACGAAGTGTACGTACAGCCCAAACAGGATTAATTCGGGGCACGCCATATGTGGCACACACGAAACAAAAGTATACAAACTTCAAGTTAAATAGTTTAATAATCTCAAAAACCGAATGCTTTCTCAAAATTCACGGAAAAATAGAGGCTTTCGCGTGAAATTGCCAACTGTTTAAGTAGGATATACGATTACGGAGATGACAAGAAAACGTTAAGTACGATGATGCCGGGCCTGGGTTTGAAAGCCTCTGTTTTGCGTGTGGCCCAGACGGTGTTGGGATTTATGATGCGTGCAGATACGGGATTACCAACATTACATGTATTGTAATATTACTACTATTTTTATCTATTGACTCCCCGCAGAGGGTCTGAGCTAAACCAGCACTTGTTGATAGTGTATGTAGGCTTCTGTAAAAATTAGACTTGGAGTCAAGTGAGTCAACATAACGCATGTAACCTCTCACCTTTCGGAGATGGGCGGTTATCAAACTAGGGTTCGCGTACAGCATATCCATCTACGGCGCCAATAGCGTCTGACAGATGTACGAGCACAGGCGAGATGATCGTCGGTGTCGCAGTGGGTCCATACTTGAGCGCCCCTGGCGTGCATGGTCACGGCGTCGGTGTCGGCCTCCCCGGTGTCGGTGTTGGCGTGAACGGTGTTGGGGTTGGGGTGCAGGTGATCGATGTTGGTGGTCTTCAGTCTTGCTTCATCGGCGCCACAGCAGCGGAGGTTCTACCGTAAAAACGGGGGGGGGCTGCTGCGGCGACCGAAAAGCAAGACTGAGGGTGTTGGTGGCGGCCTACGTCGGTTCATTAGATTGATTGATAGTGATTTGAAAGAAACTGATCTTTTGGGGCGGAATTCCGGGAACCCTCTCCTACGGATAGGTCGTAGGAAATCCGTGGGGGGTTCCGCAATTGAATAATGGATGTCGCGCAGATACTGCGGCTGCGAAGCAGGCGCAGGAGATGCGCGGTAGCATTTTTATTAAAACGTAGCATTACACGAGCACTATAATATGGTATACCTTAATACCATAGTAATATGTTTCAATTCAATAGTAATATATTGTAATACAATAGTAACATATTATAGTGATAATAGTAGTTTTTAGACGTAGTATTATTATACAAGCACTATAACATACTTCGAAGTATTATATTAGATTATCCTGGTAGTGCAACGGGTACGTTGTACGGACAGCCCTTAGGGGATTAATTCAAATATGTGGACCACAAAAGCGTAATTTAGTGGATCAATACAATTTTCAAGATTAATTTCTTATAAATACACGTTTTGATATCTAATTGTTCTGGTTATGTGGTGTCAAGGCCACGCATATATAAGATTGAAGAGTTCGGAGTGGGTGTAAATACGAAAAGCACGAAAGCAGTGCGCCGGCGTGCTGCTATTCTAGAAGCGTTGAGATTGCTAACTACAGTAAAATTAACAACGCTCTCTGTTATACCGGCGAGTGCCTACGATAGCCGGCCTGGTTACCCGTACTAAATGACCAACATAGGATGGTTGCGAGTAGTTGTGGGCAATACGGTTAATCTAGCCGGCGGCGTTGTTGTGAACATTACGGTGAATTCAGCCGGTCTAGTTTGTACGGTCATATTAG
>JMRJ02002324.1:0-25600 GCA_000687305.2 Phytophthora rubi | reverse complement strand
TGAGGGCTCCGCTTTTTGCAAAAAGCCCGGAAGTTCTCGTTCATGAAAAATAGGAGCGCCAGTGGCGAGGCCACCTCGATCATCATCCAGCTGTGGAGCGGAAGTTTTGGAGTTGTCACATTCTGCATTGGTATCCTCCACACACACATGCTTTGAGAACAATGTTTCTCAGAGCAAACTGCAACGTTGAGGTTGGCACAAGTTGAATGTGTAAATGCATCGATTTGGATTGGATAGTGTTGAGCTATTGCTATGCATCTCTCTCTCTCTTCCTTGGACAGCGCGGACTGACTGCCTCGATGAGTGTAAGGCTCGGCTCGTCCAAATCCGCTGGTGCCTGATTTCATCTCCATCTCTTGTTCTGCTATTCGCTTCGCATCCGCGCTCGGTTCATAATCTTCGCCGGCATTTCACTGCTTCTACGCTCTCCTTCGATCCGGTGGACGGGAGAAGCGCCAATAGTTTAGGACACATATTGCCGGCCCTGTTCCAAAGCCTAACTGCAAACTCACAAATTCCTTGATCGCACAGCTGCATTGCTCATCCGAACATGCGGCGCTTGATCTCCGTGCGCAGCATACGCATCTCCAGCTGAGCACCGCTCATGAGGCCCGAGTTCTCCTGGGCGCGGCGGATAAGGTACGGCAGCACCTCGTGAATGGGGCCGTACGGCACGTACTTGAATACCTTGTACGCGTCGGCGCCCAAAGTGTACGACACGTGGTCGCACATGCCGAGCAGCTGACCGAAGTACACACCACCCGTAGCACGGCTGATGCCGATGTCCTGCATCTGCTGCACCGTGCTCACCACGGACTTCTCGTTGTGTGACGCCACCATGAAGCTGGCCAGGTTGTTGTTCCGCAGCAGCTTCGTGACCTGAGAATCGTAGTTGGCGTGGGTGTCCTCAATCGTGTCGTGGATCGGGTCGGCGTATCCCTTGTCGCGAGCGCGCTTGCGCTCCTGCACCATGTAGGCGCCACGCACCAGCTTGGCAGCGAAGCGGAACTTCTCGCGGCGAGCGCGCTCCAGGTCAATGTCAATGCGGTCGCTCGACATCTTGAGGTAGCACTGGAACGTGTTGTAGATGACGTCCGCGCCGTCGCGGTTGTACTTGCGCTGCAGGTTCAGCGTCAGGTGGTCGATGGCCGGCTGCATGTAGGTCTGCTCGGCGTCCACCATGAGCTTGACGCCGCGCTCGGCAGCGTCGTTGGCCAGCGACTCGAGGCGCGCAATCATATTGCGCAGCTGGGTCTTCTCGTTGTCTGAGAGCGGCTCCTCCTCGATGAACTGGGTCAGAGGGCCCATAGTCAAGTCGAACGGGTCGAGGAAGCTCACCCAGTCCACGTAGTCAATGACGCCGTCGCCCGAGGACTGGTCCAGCTCCGCAAAGAGCTGCTGGATCTCCTCCTCGGTGGCGTCCACGCCGGCGTTGCGGAGGCCGGCGCTCAGCGTCGGATAGTCAATCATGCGCTCGAGGTAGCGCGACTTGGCGCGCGAGAGGTTGGGGCCGTCCAGCGTGTGAAACAGCAGCTGCGCCTGCACAATGATGGCGGACATGCGCATGAGCAGCTCCGGCTTGCCGAGCGCCGTGCACTTGATGGCCACGAACGCGGGCTCGCCGGTCGAGGCGGTCTCGCTGGCGTCGATGATGGCGTGGCGCGAGATGGCCGCGTTGGCGTCACACGCGGCCTCGCCGTCGTAGGCGTACGTGCGCGCGGACACGAGGTTCTGATCCACGCCGTTGAGGTCGCGCGGCTGCTCGACGTCGGCCTCGGCCGCGAAGTCGAGGATGGCGCCGATGCCGGCGGACTCGAGCTTCTTGATGACGGGGCGGATCTCGTTCACGTCCTGGCCGGCGCAGAAGTGGCCGAAGAAGGTCGCGCGCAGCAGCGCGTCCGTGAACTTGGCGCCCGGGAGCTTGTACGAGAGCTCGAGCAGTTCGCCGCTGTGCTGCACAAGCGGCCGGAACTGCGACATAAAGTACACGCCGAAGGCGCGCACGAGCTCGGGCGTCGTCTTGGTGGCGAAGATGCGCTCCGTGTTCTGGAACTCGGTGGCCAGCGACGAAGTCTTCTTGCTCTGGTCCAGCGTCGAGTGCTCGTGCGCGGCGACGGGCGCCACGGCGGCCGTGGGCGCGGCCGACGAGGGCCGAGGCGCGGCCGACGACGAGAAGGCCGTGGCCGCAACAGGCCGCGGCAGGCCGGCGCGGGCCATGGCTCCGGCCGGTTTCGGCAGTCGCGAAATGTGGCGGAGCATCATCGGGCAGTAGACGGGCTGCTTGGGAGTGGCGGCTTGAGCTCCACGAGGCAAATTGCGATGTGAGCTTCGCGGTGTGAGCTTTTGGGCTGGCACACGATGTGAGCGCCACGCCACGCCGCCTCACAGCAGCATGGCAGGTCCTCCCTCCTTGTTGCCTTTCGTATGTTCGCCTGAATGATGAGCAGCGACGGGGCGCTCTGCTTGAACTTCCAATTGGCTGGCGAACCGTCGCGGAGTTAAAAAAAGATCACGTCAGAAACCTTTCTCAAGAATATCCTGCGCTTCAGCTTGACACCGTTCTGTGTGATATCCCTCGCATATATAATGTCCAACAGCGTCATATGTGATGTAGTGTACACTTCGAGCTTTAAAGACCAGGAGAACGTCTCACTGGTTATGAGTGGAGCCAAGTGCTGGTCCTCCCCCCCAGTATACAAACGCCAAGTTAGTTTGACAAGATCTAGTTAAGTTAGCCAGGATGTCGACGCCGGTGGTGGATCTGGACGCGCTGCGGGCGTCCGTGACGCGCCAGGGCGCGCAGGTGCGCGAGCTGAAGCAGAAGGGCGCGGCGGCCGACGCCGTGAAGGCCGCCGTGGACGCGCTCAAGAAGCTCAAGCTGGAGCTGGACACGCAGACGGCGCTGCAGGGCCCCGCCGAGGACGGGCTCAGCAAGAGCGACAAGAAGGCGCTGGACGACCTGCTGCTGCGCAAGATGTTCGTGGTGCCGAGCTTCGAGATCTACGGCGGCGTGGGCGGCTTCTACGACTTCGGGCCGCCCGCCTGCGCGCTCAAGAGCAACCTGCTGCAGTTCTGGCGCCGCCACTTCGTGTTCGCCGACAAGCTGCTGGAGGTCGAGTGCACCAACCTCATGCCCGAGGTGGTGCTCAAGACGTCGGGCCACGTGGACCGCTTCACGGACCTTATGGTCAAGTGCACCAAGTCGGGCGAGTGCTACCGCGCCGACAAGCTGCTCGAGGACCACGTCGAGAACTTCCTGGACAAGCACCCGGACCTGAGTCAGGCCGAGCGCGAGAAGCACGAGATGCACGCCACCATGGCCGAGTCGTACTCGCCCCAGGAGATCCACGACGTCTTCCAGCAGTACGGCATCAAGGCGCCCGGCACGGGCGCGGACCTGAGCTTCCCCATCCCGTTCAACCTCATGTTTAAGTGCGCCATCGGCCCCGAGGGCGGCCTGGTGGGATACCTGCGCCCCGAGACGGCACAGGGCATCTTCCTCAACTTCCGCCGGCTGCTCGAGTACAACGCCGGTAAGGTACCCTTCGGCTGCGCGCAGATCGGCAGCGCCTTCCGTAACGAGATATCGCCCCGTGCCGGCCTCCTGCGCGTGCGCGAGTTCCAGCAGGCCGAGATCGAGTTCTTCGTCAACCCCAAGGACAAGAGCCACGCCAAGTTCTCGGCCGTCAGGGACCTCGAGCTGCCTCTGCTGACCAAGACGAACCAGCTCACCCACGGCAAGGCCGTCCAGATGACGTGCGGCGCCGCTGTGGAGCAGGGCATCATCGCCAACGAGAGCCTGGCGTACTACCTCGCGCGTACGTACAAGTTCTGCAAGGCCATCGGCATTGACATGGAGCGCCTGCGTTTCCGCCAGCACCTGAACACGGAGATGGCCCACTACGCCACGGACTGCTGGGACCTCGAGATCAAGATGAGCTCCGGCTGGGTCGAGTGCGCCGGCCACGCCGACCGCTCGTGCTACGACCTGACGGTGCACGCCAAGAAGAGCAAGGTGGAGATGGTGGGCACCCATAAGTTCGACAAGCCCGAGAAGCGCCAGATCGTGGAGATCAAGCCCAACAAGGGCAAGATGGGCCGCAACTTCAAGGCCGACGTGGCCACGATCCTCGAGGCGCTCGAGGCGCTGAAGAGCGACGTGCCGCGCGCGCAGGCCTTCGAGGACGAACTGGCATCCAGGGGCGAGGCGACACTCGGCCCGCTGTGCGACGGCAAGCAGTTCACGCTGCAGCGCGACATGGTGGCCATCAAGGTGGTGGAGAAGATGGTGAGTGAGGAAAAGTTCGTTCCCTCGGTGATCGAGCCCTCGTTCGGCATTGGCCGTCTGCTGACCGCCGTCTTCGAGCACAACTTCTCGACCCGCGAGGGCGATGAAAAGCGCGGCGTGATGTCGTTCTCGCCCCTGATCGCGCCGATCAAGGTGTCGGTGCTGCCGCTGAGCAACAACCCGGCATTCGAGCCGTTCGCTGCGGAGCTGGAGCACGTGTTCGTGGACGAAGGCCTGGAGTGCAAGGTGGACACGTCGAGCGTGGCCATCGGCCGCAAGTACGCGCGCGCGGACGAGCTGGGCATCCCGTTCGATGTCACGATCGACTTCGACACGGTCAAGGACCGCGTGGTGACGCTGCGCGAGCGTGACTCGACGGCTCAGGTGCGGATCCCCATGGACGCGATCGGCGCTGAGGTGAACAAGCTGGTCAAGGGCAAGGCCGCCTGGGAGCAGATGCTCGAGCGCTACCCGAAGGTCACGGCCGCCGCCGAGTAGGTAGGTAGCGTACGCGACCGGATAGATGCAGCAGCAGCGGACATGGCTACGTAGCCCATTAGTGATCGTAATGCATTGCTTTCACATGACACATTGAATCGGTTTATCCAATTTACTAATATCCCAAGTGTTGGTGACGCGCAGCATACGTCGAGCAGCATAAGTTTCCCGTAGCGGAGCTGATGTTGTCGAGCTTCAACCATCTGCGACTTGTGCAGCCGAAACCTACGCTGCGGCATGGCGAACCTGGCGACAGAGCTGACGTCGCCGACGTCAACAGCGCGTGGCCGCCTCGTCACCAGTCATGAGATGGATACAGTGCGTTACTGCCTTGACACCGGCATACGGAGCCCCGGCTCTGCCTCCCTACGTCGACGAGGCGAACAGGCTCGTCAAAGCAAAGTCGCTGCAAGAGAAGCTGCGAAGATTAGAAGAGGCTCGAGCGTTGGCCAAGTCGGCAGGGCTCGTCAAACATTTCAGGCCTGAAGCGATTGGAAGAGCCCCCCTTGACGTGGTCTGGTTGAAGCGAAACCGATGGTGGCGGGCTGCTCGGGGACCGCAGACCATCCACCATGGTTACGGCAACGCGGGATAGCAGCTCCCGCGCAGCTTGCGTTTGCTCGACCTCACCACCGTACCGAACGTAGCAAGAGGAGCGTCAATTGTCACGTCCTAAAGGCTGGAGTGTTGGTTGTTGGTGAACGGATGAGACTTGCCACTAAGCTTACTGGTTAATCTACCGCCGTCCTGGTGCTCAGAGGCCCGCACGGTACTCGTGAGAACATTGTGTCGCACGAATCGTGCGGAAGTGAAGTGCCAAGCACAGCGGGTGACAAGTCCAGCATTGCAGCCGTTTCGAGCTCTGTTCACAGTTTCATTCTTTTTGCCTAAAAGTTTGGGGGCTCGCAGCTCTGCCATTTCACAGTGCATCGGGTACGCTATTCGAGATACCGCACGCGAAATAATTCGACGAATGTTTGGACTGCATGCACTGTAGATGAAGCTGAATCGGTTGAGGTTGTGCTGCTGATCAAGTTTCGGACTTTGAGATGGATAAACAATAGCGGTAGTCAATTGCGCAGCAACAAGAAGATTATTTTGTTGACAGCAAGTAGATAATTTTTCTGAGGGCTGTGATTGGTCAGAAAAAAATCGTCGACCTGCATCAAAAAGCACGCAGTTTGGCGCGCAGCAACAAGTTCAATATTTTTTCGCGGCGCGGGTGAAGTTGAATAGACAATCCATGGGAAAGAAGACGAAGCCACGCACTTTGATGCTCACGCTCGTGCTTGGGGGCATGGTGTATCAAGGCCGCGTGTGCCTAGACGCGAGAATACCAGTGGCGCGTCTGCGAAGCCACACCAAAGCGGCAGCAGTGGTGTGTCTGACCTGACCAATTCGGCTCCTGGTGCCGATATCGGCGACAACTCTGCTACCCGACGCCATGCATATCCTAGCTGAAGAAATCATATTCTGACAAATGTTATCCAGGCCAGCGGCAGTAGTGGAGACGGGTGTGTTGCGCAGAAAGCTTTGATGTAGAAACTAGCAAAACAAAAAGTATTCTTGTTACTGCAAACTCCAATTGGGGTACTCAATTAAACCTACTCGGATTGGGTATAAATCGTTTTGCTCAGGAGCTGGGAAATACAAATTCTTCTTGTTGCTGCGCAATTAACTACCACTAATGTACAGTACGAGATATTGCTGTAAGCGTGCAAAGTGAACTAGTAATCATCCAACGCAGCTGAATAAACGGCCACAAGCACGACGAGTACGGAATTCAAACACTTCAAACAAATCTTATCGGGTTCCTCAACAGCGCAAAAGGAATCAAACATTTTGATCTTCAATAGAAGAAAGCTGTCGTGTATGGGTTATGATATTCTAATATGCGTTGGTGTGGAGAGTGTTTCTAGTTGGCCTAATGCTGCGATGCTCATCGCCGATGTTGCGAGCTTCTTATCGTCTGGAGAGCCTCGGAGCAGACAAAAGCGACCGTCAATTTTACGACCTTGTCGCCATGGCCGACGAGTAGTTGGTTCGACCTGAACATCGTTCAGTGTTTCTTCGCCAGCATCTCGTTCGGTAGACGCGTCTTCGTCTCTTTCCGATGTTTCTTCGTCATTGCATTCGGAATGTTGCAACTTCGTGTCTTCGTCGACAACAACATTGGCTATGAAGTCTTGGTCAGCTTCATCCTGGTTGGCATAAGAGCTGTAACTTCCCTCGGCTTCGTCTTGATCTTCCTCATCGTCCGTGTCGTACGCGTGAATGCCAGTACTTAGTTCGTCGTTATCGTATTCATCGTTGTCAGCACCTTCGTCGCCCTCGCTGATGTTTTCGTCCTCCCAGCTCGTTCCGCGGGAAAGAAACTCGCGAGACGAAGTAGCTAAGCCGTCATCATTGTCGGAGGTTTGCCTTGTGTCACTCGGACTTACCGAACTTACTGCATGCTCCAGCACGGGGAATACAATGATCTCGTTGCCAAACAAGTCCACGTCCAGCTGAAGAAATGCTAGCAAGCATTCGGCAAAACTGAACTGATCACTAATGCACTTCTCAGCCAGCACAACGCCCACTTTGGTCTTAACCGGCAAAGCTTCAACCCGTTCCAACAACGCACTGACTCGCTCCGGTGGAAGTCTCCGACACGAAGAGTAGCCCGAGTTGGCATTAAAGACGCTCACAACAAGTCCACGATCGATATCCTGGATCAACTTTCGTCGACTTTGCTGATGAGACAACGTCTCAGTGTAACTCGCGTCGTTAGAAACATCGAGCGCGACTTCAGCAAGAAGGTATGCATTCCTCCAGATCAGCCCGGACTGAATCAAAATCGTTGCTCGTATCGGATGTGTGAACAATTGCGAGGTTGAGTGTGGCAGTTGCTGTCTTGATCGCTTCTTCTCCAGTGTCGTCGTACCCCACGGTCGACTTGAACACGGATTGAGTAGCGTGTTCACGTGTGAGTTCACGATTAGCTCGTTTCTCAGATTGCCGGTATCATCACCACAAGGAACTGAAATGACGTGGAGATGCTGAATGGCAGCGATAACTACTCGATCCATGCTTAGCACACGATTCTGACCCCGCCACGAATCGAAAAGGATGATGTTGTAGAGTTCATCGACAGCTACTTCAACTTTGAGAGCAGAACTGCTTGGTTCTGTGGGTCCGGAGGACGCCGTACACCGCGATGGTGGCAATTTTTCAATGACTTGAAAGCATACCATGAGCCCCGATGTTCCCGTTGTTCTATCACTCTTGACTGCCCGGCTACTTGTGGGGTAGCTTTTGGGCGGACAGGTGGACGCAAATACGTGAAGTTTTCGCTTGCCGATGGTGTGATGTGTATCGTCACTCTCCAATTCGACAGTTTGATGCACACAAAATGCCACAAGACCAGGAGATGCATCGAAGCGCATCGCTTGGTCCGATTTTCTTGCAACTGTGGGGGCGAGGAAGATCATCTCGCCTTGGTCAGCACCGAGTAGCGCGAAGTTGATGTGGTCGCATATACTGCGTGCAATTTCCTGCATGGACAAGTTCGTTCCCGCTGCAGCTGCAGTCTCGGCGGCTAGCGACGAGGAGCTACTTTTGTCCAGGAGTTCGTGGGTCATTTCCTTGGTAATGCTCAATTTGTACTCACACTGCAATTCTCGCTGGTACGCAAAGACGTCAAAGCCGTACGGGTTCGTAACTCCATCTCCACAGAATACTGTCAGGACGAGATAAGTGCCGCCCACAAAGCGTCCTGTCTTCAGTAGTTGGTACTTGGCGTCACCCGACATCTCACTCTCTGCTTGCCTCCCGTGTAGATCCCCGATGAACTTTGTTGCTGCGACTGCGGTGGAACTTCGATGTCGACCCATGGTACTTTCCGTGAAGCGGTCATCGATACCAGGGCTGTTGGGGCACGTGCTTCGTCCTCTAGGTGAAGACAAAACCTCGTTGTTTACATTTGAGCCGAAATCGGTTGGTCCACCGGCATTTATGACAGTGTGCGGCGAAGAAATAGGAGGAAGAGATGGCTGCTGAGGCATCGCCTTCCGGAGCGATCGGAACGCAGGAGTCATGTTTAACTGCAGTTTCCTCGGAGATGTCGGGATAGACCTGATGGGGTGAGCAACGACTGGGATACTGGGAAGTGGCTCTGTTCGAGTGGTGGTTTTCAAGAAGCTTGGCCGTCTCGGCGAAGGACCGAAGCAATTTCGGCTATCATTGTCGTCATGCTGCTTGTGGATGTTCGTAGCAGAGGCCAATACATCCGCTGTAACAGGAAACTCGCTGATAGATGACAGATACGACAGATTCTGCTGCCATTCGCGCTGTAGATCACCGTTTCGATAGTGAGAAACACTTTTCCGAATACGCTCGAAAACTTCAGCATTGTCAGCCTTAATTTCCTTCAAACGCCTCGCGCGGAACGATGCGTTCAACGATTTTTTCCTCGATTCTGCAGGCGGTGGTGCAAGTTTACCCGTGAGATGCTTGGCAGAGCCGAAGCCAGGAACGTGCGCTACTCCCCGGAACTCGGCCATTTTCGCCAGCGAGTGCTGAAATTCGTCCAGCGCCTGAGTTTGCTGGCCAATGTGACTTTTTTGGCTGTCATCACTCAGCACCAAAGTTTCGCTGACTGCCATATTATCGTTGGTTTTCTCTGGTTGTTGCGGTTCCAGGTCACCTGAAGAGGCTGAATTCGCGAGTGAGGTACCAGCACTCACAGGTGGGTCGCCATTCACACAGGTCACCGATGAAAAGCTTCCTAACATCGCGTTTGGTGGTCTCGGACGAAAGGAAGCGGATGCCCGAGACGCGGTTGGCTTTGGGATGATACCGCAGAGATACGACTTGACTCCATCGATCTTTCGTCGGTGAAGCTCCTGTGCCTTCTCCACCTCGCGAGCTCGGCAGATTTTACTGCTGGATTTCTCGGCCCGATGCATGCTGCGGCAATAACTTCACCCTCGAAAGCGTAGCAGAGCAGTGGATAGTTTGAATGTTAGGGCGACGATTTCCCTCACGCAGATATATGACGAGCCACCAACGACCCAGCTTAGATCATGAACGCGATCTCGGAGAGCTCTTCTTCGTGCGATTGCTGCGAGGAAGGAATGTTTTCAGCGGTCTGATGCAGTCGACATAAATACTCGTTGAAGACCAGCATGCTATTGTTTTCAACACAAGAATAGCTTCGTCTTGAAGCAGAGTTGATGTGCAGCTTCCGTACTATGTAGACCCCCCCCAGGATACTCAGTCTGCGAAATATTGATCTTCTGCGTCACGCTGCATCTCGGCGAAGTCGTCGAGGCTCTCGTCAGCGTCGATCTCAGCATAACGCACGTACTCGGCGTCTTCACCGTTCAGGAACCTGGCGCTCATGACCTCAACGAGTTGCTGGCGCCTCTCCGCCACACTGAACGCGGCAGCGTCCACCTGGTCTTCCTCTTGCTCGTCGTCCTCCTCCTCCTCTTCAACAACATTGTCCTCCTCATACAACCGCTCCAGTCGACGCTGCTCCTGCTTCTCATCGGCAGCAGTGAACGCGCCCCACGTTTCCTGCTCAGCCACCCGTCGCGCCTCCATCTCGCTGCGTTGGCAGGTGTCCATCAGGAAGGAGGACAACTTCTGTCCTCCATTGTCCACAGCAGTTGTAACGGTAGTTGCAGTTGGACCCTTTTCGAAAGCCAGATACTGTCCCAAGTAGAAGTGAAAGAGCGCCGGACTGCGCTGCTGCATCATGGCGTCCGAGAAGTACTGGTCCTCCACCTCCCCCTCGCCCTGCATAAGCTGCTGCAGACGTCGATAGCGGCGGTTCTTCACCACAACACCATGACCACGCGGGGCGTTGCGACTGGTGCCATGCTCAGCCCGCGCTTGAGCCATCGACGTGGTCGCGTCACCCGACGGCAGCTCCAAAGACGCCATGTAGGCGTCCAGCGAGTCAACGTCCTCCACGCTCATAGTCCAGATGCAGAATTGTGTTTAAACGATAGTGTCAAATGAAGTACCACAATTCATGAAGCGATGCAACTTTCATTGAGGGACATTGGCCTCGTGATCTTGAACGCAAGGTCGATGCTGAACTCTTAGTGCGTTGAATACTTCTAGCGGTACGGAATCCGCAGTAAAAAATAATTGAAAGTCTACCAACGATTATACATGAGATATCTCACAACTAGTTTTCGGTGGGCTCCGCGGCGGCGCGTTTGCGTCGCTTGGTGACGGCGGCCGCGAGCTCCTTCAGCGTCGTGACGGTGTCGTCCCAGTTGATGCACGCGTCCGTGATGCTCTTGCCATAAACGAGCTTGGACGGGTCGTCGCCGAGGGACTGGTTGCCCTCCACGATGTTCGACTCGATCATCAGGCCCAGCACGTTCGTGTTGCCCTCGGCGATAATGCCGGCCAGGTAGCTGGCCACCTTGGGCTGGTTGGAGTGGAGCTTGCGGGAGTTGCCGTGCGAGCAGTCCACCATGATCTTGGACGGCTGCTTGGCCTTGACCAGCATCTCCGCGGCCTCATCGATGTACTTCTGCTCGTAGTTGGGTCCACTGGAGCCGCCACGGAGAACCACGTGGCAGTCTTTGTTACCCTTGGTGCGCACAATGGACGCGAGGCCGTGCTCGTTCAACCCCAGGAAGTTGTGGGGCTGTGACGACGCCACAGCAGCGTCCACCGCCACCTTGGCGTTGCCGCCCGTGCCGTTCTTGAAGCCAACAGGCATCGACAGTCCGCTGGACAACTCGCGGTGCAGCTGCGACTCGGTGGTGCGAGCGCCGATGGCTCCCCACGAGATGAGGTCCGAGGTGAACTGCGGCGAGATGGTGTCCAGGAACTCGAGACTGACGGGGAGACCCAGCGAGTTCACGTCCAGCAGCAGCTTGCGGGCAATGCGGATGCCCTTGTTGATGTTGAAGGACTGGTTCAGGTCCGGGTCGTTGATCAGACCCTTCCAGCCCACAGTCGTGCGCGGCTTCTCGAAGTACGTGCGCATGATCACCAGCAGCTCACCGTCCAGCTCATCGGCCAGCGTCTTCAGGCGCTTAGCGTAGTCCATGGCGGCCTCCACGTCGTGGATGGAGCACGGCCCCACGACCACCACGAGGCGGTCGTCCTGGCCGTGAAGGATGCGGGACACCGCGTCCCTGGTGGCGTCCACCAGGTCGTGCACCTCGGAGGTCACCGGCAGCTCCTCCAACACACAGGCAGGCGGTACCAGAGGCTTCATGGCGATGACGTTGCGGTCTTGCAGGCGCTGACGCTTGACGGCGCGCTCGGTCTCGGGGTTAAGTTGCGTGCTTGGCATTGTGGATCAACTTTACGTAACACTTGACAAGTGCGTGGCAAATTCAGGAATGACAGCTTCGACTTGAGTGAAGTCTTTGGACCACAAGAACGGCCACGAAAACAATTGTGGCTCCGGGGGCATTAGTTTTGTGGCCCAGGGGGTGCAATATTTTACGCCATTTTAGTGGCAGTTCAGGTTGGATAGCATTGTGCAGAAACTGTAAGAGGTGTTGCGACTCAGCAGCATAACGGCACGACAGATCTCCAAAGCTGGCCCTTTCGTTGTGTTGTACATGTAGGTCGAAAAAATACTCACGGCGGGCGCAATCTCTGCCTTAGGAGGGCAGCGCCGTATCCGTTGGGCCACGCGAGCGTGCGAGAGCATGTTCACCACCCGTCCACTAGAAAGTTCACAAGGTGCAAAGAGCATGTAGCCATTCCAAACAATTGCATCCCGGGGATACTATTTTCCGAGCGGTGGTACAGAAAAATTAAAACCGTGCTCAATAATTTATCCTATCAACTTTTCTAACATATCGTTATATAGAATTTAGTACAACGGTCATTATACTACAATACGATCTATATCTTTTAGAGGATTCATCGTATAATACAAGGTGAGGTATCACTCATAATCACTTATAGCAGGGTCTATCTCCCACGTCAGCAATCCTAATTGACACTCATCACATCCGAACTCTCCCCCTCCACTTCCACTCGTCCACCATGAGCACCTTCGGCCGCTTCTTCCGCGTGACGACCTTCGGCGAGTCGCACTGCAAGGGCGTGGGCTGCATCGTGGACGGCGTGCCGCCGTCGCTGGCGCTGACCGAGGCCGACATCCAGCCGCAGCTCACGCGCCGCCGCCCCGGCCAGAGCAAGCTCACGACGCCGCGCGACGAGAAGGACACGGTGACCATCATGAGCGGCACGGAGAAGGGCCTGACGCTCGGCACGCCCGTGGCGCTCTTCGTGCCCAACGAGAACGTCCGTCCCAAGGACTACAAGGAGATGGACCAGGTGCCTCGCCCCGGCCACGCCGACTACACGTACCAGATGAAGTACGGCACGCGCGCCAGCAGCGGCGGCGGCCGGGCCAGCGCGCGCGAGACCATCGGCCGCGTGGCCGCTGGGGCCGTGGCCGAGAAGTGGCTCAAGCAGCAGTTCGGCACGTCCATCGTGTGCTGGGTGAGCTCCATCGGCACGGTCGACATGCCGCGCGAGCTGCTGAACGACCCCAAGAAGGCCGTGTACACGCGCGAGGACGTGGACACCATCGGCTCCATCCGCATCCTGCGCGACCCGGCCAAGTGGACGAAGGTGGAGGACGCGGCCAAGCAGCTCGAGAACGACAAGGCGTACGACGCTGAGTTCGTCAAGGCCGAGGACGACCTCACGACGCCCGCGTACATTGACACGGAGAAGATCGTGTACAACCGCAAGGGCGACGTGGTGCCTGCACCTGAGAACTTGGACGCGTGGCTCACGGACGATCTGATCCCGGTGCGCTGCCCGCACCCGCCGTCGGCTTGCGCCATGTCCACCGTTGTGCGCACGATGAAGGCGGACGAGGACTCGACGGGTGGTGTGGTCACGTGCGTGATCCGCAACGCGCCGGTGGGTCTGGGCGAGCCGTGCTTCGACAAGATGCAGGCGGTGTTGGCCCACGCCATGATGTCTATCCCGGCCACCAAGGGCTTCGAGATCGGTTCGGGGTTCTTGGGTACCAGCAAGCGCGGCTCGGAGCACAACGACCCCTTCTGCGCGGGCTCGAACGCCGAGCACCCGGAGAAGCTGGGCGTGACCAAGAACGACGCTGGCGGTGTGCTGGGCGGTATTACTAGCGGCGCCGACATCTACTTCCGCGTGGCCATCAAGCCCGTGTCGACCATCGGACGTGCGCAGCCTACCGTCGGCTACGACGGCAAGGACACTGTGCTGGAGGCCAAGGTCCGCCACGACCCGTGCGTGCTGCCTCGCGTCGTGCCGCTCGTGGAGGCCATGTCGGCGCTTGCCATCGCCGATGCCGCCTTGATCCAGTTGGGTCGTGAGGGCAGCATGCAGGACGAGCCGGCGCAGAAGAAGCGCAAGCTGTAAGATGACAGCGGCAATTCAGCGTGAAGTGTTCTGCTAGATAACGCTACTCAAAAAGCATTTTCATTATGTTAGTTATGCAAACCAAGATGCATGTGGTACTTCATTTCTGTGAACGACGGCTAGCAGCTTCAGCAGCTTTGCGAACGCTCTGTACGGCTGTCAGGCTACAGCTCATTTTGAAGGCAACGGATGCTGCAAGTCGACAGGAATATCCAAGCCGCAGGTGCATGGGGAAGCTCCGCCGCTTTGACTGCTAGGGTCTCCTTTTTCTTCATCTCGTCCTCACTCTCTCTCCTCGTCTCGATCAATACCCGACTCATCAGCTACACCCCGCCTCTCTCCGTCCCGCCATTTCCTTGAGCATGACACCACTGCCGCTTGCAACTGCGAAAAAGCTTCGGTCTGCAGCCAAACCCTGGTCGACAATCACCCTACAGCGGAGAGGCGGAGAGAGACGGCGGACTCAACTTCATCTTGGCGATTTTTTTCAGCTACCAGTACCTCACCTCACAGGCGAAAGTAGGACAAGGCCACACTTCGATTGTACCCGGCGTTCTGCACTCCGCGTTTCGAACTCAGCACTGTACTCAGCACTGTAAGGCGTCTCCCAGTTTCTTCATAGCTGCTGGCGTTTAGGCACCAATTGAGCGATGACGCACGCCACCAGCAAGTCTAAATAAGCGACGACTCATTGCTCAGCACCCAGACGATGTTCGAGGCTTTCGTATCAGCGCGTGTTTTATCCCCCTTCACAAACGCGAGACCAGACTGACGGATGAATGCTTTTCCTTCCTTGCCTTCGAGCTTGAGCTCATCGCGAATGTACTGCACTGGGAGTGTTGGTCGATACCTACGCGGACAAAACACAACACGTCAGAAATTATTCGCCCCAGACAAAACCATGGATAGTACTCCAACGTACGCTTTGCACATAGCTCGAAGCGCGCTTAGCCGGATCGCGGGGACCATCACGTCCATCAGGTAACCTGCCATATTCGGAGCATCTACATAAAGTTTGAAAAAACGATGGTAATCATTCATAGCAACCGCCTGGCGCACTGCCAGCGCGTGAGCGATCGCCGGGTCGGCACGTAGCTTGGCTGTTACCATGCCCAGCACATGGTACATGCCAAGCTGTCCCGCATTCGAGTCACCCTTCTTGGCTTGCAGAGACACGTACACACAATACAAAATGCGGTACGCGAGGAACTCGATCGCCTCGCCTGGGATGAGCTTCTCGTACAGTTCGTGGAGCTGCGTCTGGCACTGGTTGAACTCGTTGATATCGCCGGACTCGAGTGCTATCCGCGCGTGGGCTTCGTACACTCTCACCGTGAACTCGTTCTTGATATGCTGCACTGTGCAATCCTGGCGAATGGACTTGAGCTGGCTACAGGCATAAATATAATCGTGATCACCCTTCTTCCACTTCGACTTGACGAGCTCCAGCGCCTTGTGTAGCACCGGTTCGGGTCGCACCGTCGACGGATGCGGGGGAGAGGTTAATCGCAAGTATTCCTTTTCAACCGTCTGACTAGTACCTTTAATGACCATGGCTGCAAGGTCCAGGTCTCCGTCCTGCGTCAACACCTGCAGCCTTTTCGTGTCCACCACAGGGGTCACCAAGCTCTTGAGCTCCTGTTGCGTCATGTGGAATCGCTGCTTCCTCTGATTCTTGCGCTGCACGTCAGCGGCTTCCATCTCGAACCCGTCGTGTTTGCGCTTGTTGGCCTTGTTCTTCTTGCCCGAGGGCTCTTTAAACGGTACAAATCCCTGGTTCGTCTGGAAACTACTGCTACTAGGTGAAGACGCAGCGAACCTATTGGCTGTTCCTGGCATGGGGCCACCCATGCCCACGTTGGCCTGCATGGCCGCCACCGGCGTGTCTCCAACCAGCACGGGCAGCGGTTCGGCCGTCCAGTTCTTGGTCCAAAGACTGTTGGTCATAATGGCGTTAGTGATCATCTCCTTCAGGGAGTTCTGAGTGATGCTCTGGTCCGCCGCGCCCTTGCAGCGCGCGAACGCGCGCTTCACGTAGTCGTGGAGAGCGTCGGGCCACTTGGCGTTGCCTCCCATGGGCGAAGCTGCAGCGGGGGCCGCGGGCTTCGCGGCTGAGAAGGCGGCAGGCGGCGGGCCGAAGCTCCTGGGAGGGGGCCCTCTGTTCTGGGGGCTGATATTGAACCTCACGGGGGTGGTCGACTTGGCCGGGGCCGCAGCCTGCCCGCTGCCGCCGTTGCTCCACTGCCACTGGGGCGTTGGTGGTGGCGAAGACGACGGCGGCGGCCGCATCATCGGCGGTGGCCCGCGTCCGTTGAACGCGAACTGAGGCGGCGGAGGGCGCGCGAACCCGTTGGCGAGATGCGGAGGCCGTGGGGGCGGGGGCCCGCGCGGGCCGCTGAACATGCCGGGGCGAGGTGGCGGCGGCCCCGTGGGCGACCGGACAGGGAAGAACTGCTGCTGTTGCTGCTGGCCCTGCGCGGGGGGCGACGGCGAGGCGTAGAACGACGAGTAGCCGGCAAAGCGCGCGGCGGCCGCCGCCGCGGCCTGCTTGGCCGCGAGGCCGCCGCTGTGCGTCGCGACGTGGGGCGGGTTGGACGTCATCTCCTGCTTCCTCCTTCCTGTGCTATTCTGGCCGGCCGTTTGCATATCGGCTCTATTAACCACCAATCATACACCGTTGATGCTATCATCAACGTTTGATTGGTGGAAAATACCAGTCGGTTGCGTTAGACCAACGTGTCGCGGCCAAAGCCTCACATACAAATTTTGTGACCCTCCCAAGATGGCGATGACGACGATTGTGCGCCGAGTGACCCGCTCCGCCGTGCGCGGCCAGCGCGTGCTTGCCGCCCGCGCGGCGCCCGCCGTGACGTCGCAGCTGCTGCAGCAGCCGCGCTTCTTCTCGGCCAAGAGCGACGACGGCTCGCACTCGGACTTCCAGCCGCAGTACCACGCCGCCAAGTCCACGGAGAAGGACGAGATCCTCAAGATGATCGAGAGCCACGTCAAGACGTACCCGATCATGCTGTACATGAAGGGCACGCCCTCGGCCCCGCAGTGCGGCTTCAGCATGCAGGTGGTGCGCATCCTGCACGCGCAGGGCGTGAGCTTCGACAGCGTCAACGTGCTGGACCACCCGGAGATCCGCGAGGGCGTCAAGGAGTACTCGTACGTCTGCAGTTGAGAGAGGAGGGGGGTAGAGAGGGGATGAGTGCTGACGCTTTATGTGTTGCTGCTTGCAGGCAATGGCCGACGATCCCGCAGCTGTACGTGAACGGCGAGTTCGTGGGCGGCTGCGACATCATCACGGACATGAGCAAGTCCGGCGAGCTGACGGAGCTGCTGGCGGAATTCAAGAAGAACTAGACACAGCACATCGCACATAAGAGCAAGACGAGACGTCAGAACAGCAGGCCACACACAGAACTAGAGTTGTAGGTCCAGGTCTCTCCTCCCTTTGGTGGCGTGGCTTGTTGCTCTCAGTGTATGTAAAAGTTGCAGCCATGTACCTACAGGGAAGGGCAACATAATGATGATACATACGTCTGTTTCCTTCGTCGTGATCACATCGATACATGTACTGAAGCTCCACCGTATTCTATGCCCAAAGTTAACGAATAACGTCAATCCTCGCGTTTCAAACACGAACGCGCTCCATTGTAGCCGGAGTGCCTGTACGACATGTACATGTATATTACACGATTCGTGCCCCGTGTCTTCGTTGACAGCAAGCATCAGCCGTGGCACTTTAGCTCGAAGTTCAACCATAAACATTGCCGATAACGCTCTAGTTGATGATTTCTGTTCGATGTGTCTGTGTGCACAGGTACATGCATCACGTCAGTGCGGTCCAGCATTTCCTGATCGGTTCATTATCGATTTTGTCGACTACCGCACAATCCCCGAACTCCACAGTACCCAAGCGCTATGCGTAGCTTCGGCATCGCTTTGGTGCTGGCACCGGCGCTAGCCGCTGTGTGCCTCGCCGACAACCTCGACAAGTACGGAGTGTTCACCCCCAAGAAGATCGCGCTGGGTTCCGCGCCGTCCATGGACGGATAGACCTACTCGGGCGGCTTCACGCTCACGTCGGACGCACCGCTGGCCACACTCGACTACGACTATGAAGTAGCGGGTCTGCCCTACTTCGTAGTGTCCTCCGTCTCCAATGGACCGGTGGATGTCGAAGTCAAGTACGCGGAGCCGTTTCCAGCGCTCTCTCGCAACCACTCGGATGGTCCGTCGCAATTCAGCACGTCCACCGCCAACTCGCGTCGCGTTGAGACCCACCGCTTCTCGGACAGCGATGTCGGGGCCACGGTCACCTCCATGCTCAGCCAGCCCGGTGAGCGGTGGCAATCGCTGCGCCTGCTCACTGGTGACTCCATCACGTTCGAGACGGTCGGTCTACAGGCCTCGATCGAGGTGATCGACGACCTCACCAGTCTGCCCGGCAAGTTCTCAAGCTCAAACGCCAAGTTCGACGAGATCTGGAAGTTGGGTGCTCGTGCCGTCACCGCAGCTTGCCTGGATGCCGGCAGTCAGGTGCCGTCCTGGAGCTCGTCCGAGGAGAACGGCACCTTCGTGCCCGGTACGCGCCCCGGTATCTCCTACCGAACGTGGAACCTGACCAACTACGTGCTCAACTTCGAGTCGCAGATCATCCGCGGAGGTGCAGGCTACACGGTCGGATATGACCTCACTGGAAACCGCGATGGAATCCAGATCCACCTTGCGTCCGAGTACCCGAGCGACACGACGTACGCTAACATCAACAGCACTCTATTCCCCGCCAACACTGCGACCCTCGCATGGGGCTACGACTTTGCCAACGCTACGAGTGTGACGAGCTATATCCTTGGTCAGTACGACGTGCCGTTCAGCGTGAAGGAGAACGTCTGGTACCCTGTTGAGATCCGCGTGAATTCGACGGCCGGTAACATCGTTTTCTCGATCGACGGGCACCAAGTGTTCGACATTGTGCTGACTGAAATGGGCTTCACGGATGACCAGCTCTCGTTCTACGGTTGGGCTTCGCGTGGTGAGGGTGCGATCGGCTTCGGCGGTTGGCAGGACCAGGCCTCTTACGTGCAAAACGTGACGGTCACGAGTCTGACCGACTCGTCCAAAGTGCTCTACTCGAACCCGATGACGGACGAGAGTGTGGTGGTGCCAGAGTTTGGCGGCCAAAGCAATCCCTACGGCGCGTGTCTGGATGGCGCCAAGCCCGATCGATACATTTGGCTGGGTGACTTCTACCACACGACGCGTATCATGGGCGTGGCCAACTCGAAGCCTGAGCAGATCACGGGCACGTGGGAGTTCCTGTTTGAGTACCAAGCTGACTATGGCCAGCTTCCTGGCTTCGTTCCCATTTTGGTATCAATGGCCGATGCCCACCCCAGAGGTCTTCCTTTACAACGCAGGCACGAGCGAGGCCAACTACAACTTCCCAGACTACGTGATTCTCGGACTCATCGGCTTGGAGTCGTACATGGACTACTACGACGGCTTGGCATTCGTCGAAGCTCACTGGGAAGAGTTTACTCGCGCGATGACTTGGCTTGTGAGTTGCCAGGGAAGCAACGGGCTGATCGACCTCACACCATACACTGTGGTCTTCCTCGGGGCCGGAGCCGGAATGGCTGTGAATGCCGCCGCTGTCCAATGTCTCGATGGCATGGCCAGGGTGGCCCGCGCTATCGGAGACTGGGAGTCCACGAACGCGTGGGTCGAGACTGCCGCCAGTGTCAAGACCGCCATCAACGAGCTCCTCTGGAACGATACGCTAGGCAACTACGCCTTGGACGTGTCAACGCCTGACGTCTACGGCGTCTCGGCCATTGCGTTCGCTCTCATCTCTGGTGTGGCGAACGAAACTCAGGTCAAGCTGTGTGTGGACAGCCTGGAGGGTCTGCGTCAAGGCCCCGGGTACCTCGACTCGAGCACCACGGACAACACCACAGAAATCTCACCGAACACGAACGGGTTCCTGCTTGATGCGCTGCTGCAGCATGGATACACCGACCAGGCTGCCTTCTTGCTGGACAACCTCTGGGACGCCATGATCTCGAACGAATCGTACCGCTCCGGTGCCAGTTGGGAGTACGTCGCGCAGTCTCTCGAGCCTGGACTCGACTTTTTCACGTCGTTGAGTCACCCGTGGGGTGGTGCACCTACCTACGCTTTGACCAACTACGTTGCCGGCATTCGCCCCGTGGAGTTTGGCTTCCGCCGTTGGATCGTGAACCCGTTGGTGACCGGCCTGAACGTGACCAGTGCCAGCGTTACCGTGAGCACTCCGTACGGAAATCTGTCGGCTGCTTGGGAGCTCGCCGACACGCAGCTTAGCGTGACTATCACTGCGCCGGTTGGAACGGACGGCACTTTTGAAGTTGCTCAGCCCAGTTCGCCAACGGGTGTCTACGAAGCGCACCTCGTTGGTACTGGGGGCGCTATTTCATTCGTCGTTCAGCTGTAAGGAGAAATATAGGCCGTGTCTGGCAGATTTTGAAGGAGCATCCGAGTGTAAACGAAGGTTGTAAGGTGCACTGCATTACTGAACAGGTTCCCATTGCAGTTTCGCTGTTAATCCAACACAGGTGCCTGTATGAAACGATTCGATTCACGTCGATTCAATCGTCCTGATACTGTATACTGTACAGCCCAGTCCATGGAGTCCACCCACCAGTGGTGACTAGATAAAACACGATGATTTCACATTGTGCGTAACCCTGCAACTTGCAGGCTGCAAGTTCAGACGGGAAGAAATCGAGTGACAGTACTACGGGATATCTGCGAAACAATCTAGCCTGATCACTGGATAATAAGTCATCACTGATAACCTGGTTATCCAAGGTCACTTTGGTCCAAGTTGGACCTCCACGGCAGAAAAAAGTTACAGTTCAACAAGGCGATCGGCAAGCTGTTTGAACTTCAGAGTGCTGATCCAACTGTAATGTTGCTCGCGGTTTCCAGCAAACGTTGCTGTTTAGCGAGAACATGTACCCTGTACTGTTGCCGACTGCGTATGCCCAATGCAGAGACTTCAAGGTAGCCTTGCAACTTGCAAGGCTACCTCGTTGCAAGTTGCAAGGTCAAGTAGGACTCGCCCAGCACCAACTCAGTTCCCGTTTTGATCGATCGCAAGCACAACCAGACCTGATGCGCGGATTGCAAGTCGCTGCGGTGCTAGTGGCAGTTGGCCACCAACTTGGTGCCAGCAACGGTTTAGTGGGGGCAGCCACCGACTATGGAGTGTTCACGCCCAAGAGGCTTGCGCTCGGTTCCGCGCCGACGATCGGTTCGGCCAACTACACCAGTGGCTTCACGCTCACCGCCGCAGAGCCTATTGCCACACTCGACTACGACTACGAAGTGGCAGGACTTCCGTACTTCGTCGTGTCGGCCGTCTCAAATGGTCCCGTCGACGTGGAGGTGAAGTACTCGGAGCAATTTTCAGTGCCATCGACCAACTTCTCCGACGGACCCTCGCAATACGCCACGGCTGTCGCCAACTCACGCCGCGTGGAGACCCACCGCTTTACAGAGGAAAATATTGGTGCCACAGTGTAGTGGGTGGCGGCATGAAAGCCCAACCACGACCACGCAGTGCAGTCGAGTGCGGCGGTGAAGCTGAGCAGCAGGTAGTGGGTGGCGGCATGAAAGCCCAACCACGACCACGCAGTGCAGTCGAGTGCGGCGGTGAAGCTGAGCAGCAGGCTGGTGCTCAGCGGCATGTGGTTGCAGTCAGCCATGTGTGCCGCTGCGTAGCGAGCAGCGGGGTTGAACCTGAGCGCCTTGACCAGCGAGTGCTGGCTCGGCCGGCTCAGGGTCAGATCTTGCGTGCGCTCGTTAACTCAAGCTTGTGCAAGTTGCAGTAGGAGCATCTACTGAATGTCGTGTAAGGTGCCACCACCAGGACGCTGGTAGTGGCAATGTAAGGCAGCTAGTCGACGTGCATGTTTAGTTTTCTCACTTTTGTATTTACAACCAAGTCGACAAGCGCAATACACTCGGCAATAACTTGAAGGAAGTGCCAGCTTCCCCCGTCTGTGTTAGCGTTTTTCAAGCGTGACCTACTACAAAGAATTCTTTAGCAGTGCTAAGGTCAAGATGCCGGTTTCGACACGCAGCAACCCGACGCCCTCGGCACCTACTACGACGGACACTAGTGGAACTTCAACGGTGCCTATGGCTTTGTTCATGCCGCTCGCTGCTCCTCAGCTGAAGAGCACCTCGCATGCTGCTCTGGTGCAGTGGCGTAAGCTCCGACGTGAGTACGAGGACGAAGTAGCGATGAGGTGCAACAACGATGCCAAGAAGATGGCTGAGGTTCTCGTGAGCGTGAAAAAGTCGTTCAACAAGCGACTTCTTGAAGTCTGGTGTGAATTTGACTGGGACGTCGATATTGAGACGGTCAGTGACAAGTTCATACTCAAAAAGGTCGACGAAATCATCTCGTCGGTTAAGAACAATTCTGTTCCAGATGTTGTGGCTGTGTTCAAGGAGAACGTTACCATGGATATGGCAGAGAATGACGTCAAGGAACGGGTGATGCAGTTCTTTGCAAGAAGCAGGTAATTCATCGAGGAGCAAGGCTGGCAGGAGTTCTTCACGGGGAACGAGGGGCTTCGTCTGAAGTGCAAACTCCTGGTCGAGTCGCTCCAACCACGTAGTCTACGCGACGAAGTGGCTACAATTATCAAGTACCAGGCCAGATCGGCTAAGCAGAATGAGAAGGAGCTGTTTAAGCTCATCTTAACGAAAGCTCTCGAGCAAGACCGCGACTTTCAGCGTAGGAAGCGGTCCCGTTCGAAGGATCAAAGCGAGCGAAAGGTGAAGGCCAACGTGCAAGACGGTGAATCGTTCCAGCCTCGCTCGAAGTATCGGAAGGTGGAGCGTGGCGGTGGTAAGCAGCCGGCAAGGCCTGCCCCCAAGCAGCAGAACACCGGTAAAAAGGGAAACTCCAACCCACCTACTGGAGGTTGCCTTCATTGCAAAGGCGATCACTGGTTGGTCCGCTGCCCAACCGCTACTGACGACGAGAAAAAGGAGCTCCTCCGGAAGATGCATGAACGCCGCGACAACAACAAGGGCCCGAAGCGACCCCGTGTTGACGCGTGAAGGTTGAAGCGCATAAAGGACTGTCTCTCGAAGCACGACAAGACAATTGTGCTTGAAGAGAGACTGTCCATGCCCTATTGCGCTGATACCGGGGCGGAAAAGAGCATCATCAGTGCTCAAAAGCTGAATGAACTTGAGAAGTTTGGTGGTCTTGTGAAAACCACATTGGAAAATCCGATTGTCTGCAAGACGGTGGGTAACCACGAGATTGTGGCAAGAAGTTCCGTCCAACTGCAGATCATGTTGTACACCGCGGCTGGGCCAGTGCGGCCAGTCAAACTCTACGATGTGCTGGTGATTGAAGAGGACGAGGACGAGTTTATCCTCGGGGAAGATATCCTTGCCGATCTCGGGATTAGTATCGATCGGCAACTTGAGCAGTTGGCTCGGCAGACTGCAGCGGTCGATGATGATCCGATTGACTTCGGCGAAGGGTTTTGCACTGGCGTCTCGCCTGATAGTGAGGTTCGCCAAGCAGTTGAAGGAATGATTGCAAAAGCTCTGGAAAAGGGTTTCCCCGCAGAAAAAGAGGACCGACTACGCACTATTGTGTACATGTATGATATTTGGAGACTGCATCTCGGACCCGACCCGCCTGCCAAGGTTCCCCCGCTGGAGATCCGATTGAAGAAGGGCGCGAAACCTTTTCGGTGCAAGCCGAGAGCATACCCTCCGCATATTCGGAAGTTTTTGAGGGAATTTAATGAGGAACTGGTCCGACTGGGATGGGTATACGAGAATGCGTCAAGTCATTGGGCGTGCCCGTCACTGCCGATCAAAAAGCCAGGCAAAGACGAGTTTCGCCAAACCAATGACTACCGACCGCTCAACAGTGATACGGAGCCCATTGCCGGGGTCATGCCAATTCTGCAGGTCATAACGGAGCACGTTAGAGGCATGTGCTTCTTTGGACTGTTCGACTTCATTAAAAGCTTCTGGCAGCTACCTCTGGCAAAGGCCAGCCAGGAACTCCTCAGCTACATGACCGATGCGAAGGTCTACACACCAACTCGTGTCCCTCAAGGATGTTGCGATGCAGCGCTGCATTTCCAAGTCACGATGGATACTTGCTTTAAGAAGCTGCTCTACAAACATTTATTGATTTGGATTTATGATCTTCTACTCTATGTTGAGGATGTGGACACCTACCTGGAGAAATTGGAGGAGTTGTTTTCGCTCATGAACGAATTCGGTCTGAAGTTGAGTGCAGCCAAATCGAGTTTGTTTTAGCGCTCAGTGAAATGGTGCGGGAAAATTATTGACGGCGACGGAGTTCGCCACGACCCGGCACGAATTGAGATTTTGCGTGCAATACCGTTGCCTACGACGGCCGGAGACTTGCAACAGTTTCTCTGTGCGTGCAACTGGATGCGTGATAGTCTAGTTGGCTATGCAAGCCATGTCAAACCGCTCCAGCAGCGTCTGGATGTGACACTGGGGAGTGGTAAACGGACGAAGCGTGCTGCGGGCAAGCTACCGGTGACGCTCACGGTCGAGGAACAGGCAGCATTCGAGAGAGTGAAGGACTGTCTCGCGTCATCGGCAATGCTATCACACCCCAGTCCCAACGGAGTGTTGTCAGTGTTCACTGATGCTTCGGACTTTGTCTGGTCCGTGATTGTGACGGACGTACATGCTTGGCAAGAAGGCATGCCTATTGCGGACCAGCAGCATCGACTGTTGCAGTGTCTGAGTGGCACCTTCACTGGGTCTCAAGAGAACTGGAGCGTAATCGAAAAGGAGGCGTTCGCTATTGTGGCAGCGTGTGACAAGCTGCCACATCTACTTCTCCGACCAGCAGGCTTTCGCCTATATTGCGACCACAGAAACCTCATACATGTTTTCGCCCCCGATGATACCGTGAAGAAGCATATCCGCGGGAAACTTTTGCGGTGGGCAATGAGACTTGGAGAGTTTCGTTACGAAATTTATCACATCGCGGGAGAAGAGAACGTGTGTGCAGACATGGTGTCTCGCTGGGCTCGACTTCCAGCAGCACCGAGTATCCGCAGAGTCACTACACGTACTCAACAGCAACAGGACCGCCTACTTCTACGGCCCCTCGACGATGAAGGATTCGTGTGGCCCAACATGGAGACTATTGCAAATGCACAACGCAAGTTTGGTAGCGACTCGGATAGACTACAGTGTTCGGATGATGGTGACGGGATTTACCGCAAGGACAACAAACTGTGGATTCCGACGGCTGCCACAGACTTGCTTCGCCGCTTGTGCATCATAGCACATTGCGGCCCCCAGGGCCATCGTGGCAGAGATGCGATGCTGGCACACCTCGGCCGC